>JAOWBP010002559.1:43982494-43995748 GCA_028571105.1 Tragopan temminckii | reverse complement strand
CTTGAGCTCTAGAATTTTAGCCTGCAAAAATCAAAAGGTACCTGTTTGTAGATACAGATCTCCATTTGTTCTGATAATCCAGGCAGTGTCATCACTTAAGGCTACAAATACAGCCTGAGGTAAAGCCTCATACCAGTGTCGTTTTCCTTTTATAGTTACTTTTCCACAAGCAAATGCTTTATTAGTCTTCTGTTCAATCTTCCAGAGAAGAGCCCCTGTATGAGAAATAAATAGAGAGAACACAAAATCACTTAACAATTACTACAACAGAGATGTTGACTTGTCCCACCTATACCTTAACTAACGTGTAGGAAAAACAACTACTAAACTAAAAAGCAAGATTTATAAACCCATGCAATTTCTTTTTAAAGGCAAGAACAGAACCAGTGGCCAACTTCTCTAGAAATTTCTGAAATGCATTTATCATTATAGATTCCATGTGATTTTTAAGTGTTCAAATGAAAATCACTTCTTATACACTGAAAACTAACAACCAAAACTTCTCATCAGGATAAAATGAGCCCACTATTAAGAGATTAAGCTTACAGCCTGTCTCCCCACTAGTTTAGTACATTCTTGGCACATCTACAGAGACATTGATAATGTCTGCAATAAATCCTTTCACAAAAACTGTACTTCCTGATTTCTAAAAAAGCATATGAAAAGGGAATAATTGTACTACTCCCACTTTTCACAAATACTAACAGTTTTAGTAATCCAAATCATACCTTCGTTGGATCGGTGACAAAGACCTGAACAGACTGCACCATGCCATACACCAGTGGGCAGTGCTATCACCTGTCTACTTCTAAGCATGTCACAAGTAGACAGAACTCAAAAACACAACTGCACAAATCCAGCTTAGGAGCTTTCTCCAATTAGAAAAAGAAAAGCAAATGGAATTCCAAATTTAACTACTGATTAGTATCCATGCTGGTTCATATCAGAGTAATATATTATACTAACTGCCTTTGAATAATTCCTGAAAGCAGGATTTGATTCCATTTTGACTCTTGTGTTAATATGCTCATGTAAATATATCCAATTTCAAAACTGCGAATCCTAGAAAATCACATGGGCTCAAGAAAACATTGGGCAAGTTCCTGGAACCGAGGGGATAACAAATCCACAGAAATGGTTAGGCCACCACCAACTGCAACCTAAAACTACTGAGGGCAAACGTCAGACATGCTAGCCTTTCCTGCAGGCATCTGCCTTTGTCCAGTTTCAAAGACATGATACTGAGCTGGATGAATCTATACTCTGATCCAATACAGCCACTCTTGTACTGTTTTTTCTAGAACAAAACTCAACTACAGATTCAAAGAAAAAAACCTTTCTTCTTAAATCAGACAGCAAATCTTCTACACAAAGCAAAGACTGATTTCCTTTTAGAGATGACAGAGGAAGAAAAATAATGGCAGAGCAGGAAGTCTGTAGTTTAGAAAATAGCAGGGAAACCTCTGTCTGCATACCAGTCCTGAAGCAATCTAGATAGCTAAAAATGATGCAAGATCATCACCAAAGACCATCTCCTAAATTAATTTGGTATGCAGATGTACTGATGATGCAATAACATCCTTTGAGTTTTTCTTCATCTAATCAAATAACAGTTAAGTATTAAAAGATTAAAAAGCAAAGGGAATCCACAATTCTATTGAAGTTCTGTATTTATGAGGTTACAGTGAAGTAGAAGCCAACCAACCTGAAGGGGAAACCGCCACCTGCTGGACTCCATCTTCAAACTTCTGCCATCGCAGCCCAGCAGCTGGAAGCGCACTGCAATACAGGCTGCCTCTGTAGTCCAGGCACCAAATATACTTCTCTGAGACGGCCAGGCTCAGGATGCCATAGCCAGGGCCAGAGTATCCCATCCAGCTCTCTGCAAACTAAGAACTGTACAGTCAGCACAGTGGCAGATGTCTTCAAACTGCACAAGAAAATGGCTGTATAAGCACAAGCAGCTGCCATGTTCTTGATTTTAAAACACACTAAACTTAAAGTTCTTATGTACCTTAATCAATAAATGCCTAGGGTAAAACAAAACTACGTTTGTCATTGTTTTCTAACATACAATGTACTGCAAACTAAAAATTCTACAACAAAAGTTATAGCAAAAAGAAAACTAGATCATAGAATCATAGAATATACAATAGAATCATAGAATCATACAATCATAGAATGGCCTGGGTTGAAAAGGACCACAATGATCATCTAGTTTCAACCCTCCTGCTATGTGCAGGGTTGCCAACCACTAGACCAGGCTGATGCTGTCATCTGCATATGTGACCTATATTGTAAGCATCTACACAGCATTTCTAAACATTTCAGAATACGACAGCCCAAAATTAATTTAAAAAGGCAAAAAAAGGCTTCTATACTTTGGGCTGTAGCTATGACTAAATAGGATGCTATCAACTTAAAACTCAACATTTCTCGACAACTATGTGGTCGATCTCAACACATGGAGCAATTAAGCTCTGCTAAAACTCCTTGTGTTTGGTTTTTTTTTTTTGCAGTTTTACAAATTTTACAGTTAATCTTAGTACTTCTCTTCTATAATCTATAAGAATATTCCTACTTCTGGCTATGTTTAAGTCATAAAATAACAATTAAGAAAAGGGGGTAACAGGAAAAGAAAACACAGCAGTGTTTAAAATAGCACTAGCTGCTGTCTATGACACAAAGAAAGATTAATCCTCATTCTGAGTATTTGCAGGCAAAATGAACCTTAACCAGATACCATCCATGAAAGATAACCAGCATTAAATTCCTAGCAAAGATAACGGAAGTTTGGAGCACTATCTTGCAGGACTTGGACTACTGGAGACCTAACAAAGAGCAGCTTTTAAGCACGGCTACTTCTCACTCTTTAGTGGATGTGCTTATGACACAACTTTGTGTCCAACTGGAAATCATAATAATGTTTATGAAGACAGTATAGCTTCTCCAGCTTCTAAGGACTCATCCACCATTCTGAAGCCCGATATATCACATTTCATAAGTCATGACACATATTGCTGCTTTGATTTTATGTTTCACTTGTTGAACTAAGCAAAAAAACCTGCCTCCCTAAAGATGTAAAGAATAGTCATCACATACAAGTGTTCTCTTTCTTTTTTTTTTTTTTATTCAAAATGTTGAGATTTAAAATATTTTTAACTAAATTGAAAACATATACCTGATCAGATTTTAACAGCACCATTTCATCTAGGCTTATCCTGGCCATATCCTGGGAACCAGGCTCAGCACCAACTTCAGGCACACTAGTCTCTGAGGATGAATATGGTAATCCATGTCCATAAATATCCTCTTCATCACTTGAGGCAGATTCCTCCTCTGCCTTACTTTCACGAGTGTTTGTTACCCATTCAGCAGTGCTAGTACTTGATTTAGCTTTGATTATGTTTTCAAAATTCCATCCAGAAATGGAACTATGCTCTGAATCAACACCTTTAGAGATGTCAAAGTGGTGAACAGAAGGAACTGACAGAGCACTGTCTGTTGGAGAATGCTGCTGTTGGTCTTCCCTACCGGTTTCATCACTGGTCAGTGACGTCTGAACACCAAGTACACTGCTACATTCCAAAAGCATTTGGTCTAGCTGTTCAAAACATTTTCCACCATCCTGCAGCTTCATTTTATCTAGATTTTCATTTAATTTACACAATGTACTAAAATCCTGTTCTTCTTGGCCTAGCTTTCCAAGACAGCATTCACTGCTTGCAGAAAACACACAATGGTTATTTTCAGTAACAACAGTGCTTGTTAAGTCTTCTGTGAGGATGGGAGGAGAGACCGATGTCAAAGCATCTATAATTGTCGATGTACCCATGCCACTGTCACTGTTGGGAAGTTTCTGCAAGTCAACTGTATCTCCATTTTCTTCATTAATTAGTACAGTTGCAGACTCGGGAGACTGTAGGACACTAAATGTTTCTGAACCGTTATCTTCCTGCAGGACTGTATTGGACTCCACGCTGAACATGCTTTCCTGATCTGGAGACCCGGTACTCAAATGATCAATGCTTCCACTCATGAGGCTGGATGTCATGGAAAATGAATCTGCGTTCACCGAATGCGGGCTGTCACCAGAAAGCTGACGCTCATAATTCGGTGTACCTTCCAGAGAGATGTGGTTTCTCTTGGTTCCACTTTCTGTTCTCACAAAAAATAAAAAAATAAAAATAAAAGGGAGAGGGGAGGAGGGCATGAGTCATATTAGTAAGATTTAATTAATATTTTTATTGGTGTTAAGAATAGAATTTAAACTACATTTTGGCGTACTGATTAGTTTTTGTACTTGAACACTAGATGATACATATAAAATCAAAGACGACTGAATAACAAAACATTTTAAAATTACAACATCCACATAAAAAACTTTTAGAATAATTAACTGCTCACACTCTTTCAATAAACTAAAAAAGAATGGCCGAGAAATAGTGTCAAATACTTTAGGATGAATAGGTATTACACAATTCCTGGAACTGGAAGTAGAATCCCACTGTATATTACCAACAGCTATATCTTACAATATTAAGCATGTTTACATAAAACAAAACAAACTTAAAGGAATAAAATGAACAGATCTGAAAAGAAAGGTATCATCAATGTATTGATTTCAAAGCAGGCATTCATCTTAAAAGATAAACGGCCCACCACAACCACTCCAAATATGTCAGATCTTAGATTTTATGTGAGAATGCAAGATAAACAAAGCACATCAAGAATGCACTCGCGTGAGATGTACCAGATGTGACACATTCTAATAATGACCAGTGGCAGGCAAAGTTCTGCGAGGCTTACCTTGTTTCTTCTTCTTTTTCTTTTTCACTTTAATTGGCTTTACAATGAGTTCCTGATCAAAGTCTTCAGAGCTGATAGTGCTGAACCGTTGTGAAGAAAGCTGACATTCTCTCTGAGCTTCTGAAAATTGGTCTGCACATATCATAAAACTAGAGCCACTGTCCACAGAATTTACTGAACTGCTCCTGCTTCTTGATTCACTTGCTACAGAGCAGCCCCTTTTTCTTGTTTCATTGCTCAAGTCTCCCACTCTATCAAAGCTTTTTTCCAATAGCGCTGGAGTTTCCTGATCATCTTTCACTGAAGAGTCTCTTTTATCACCAACAACGGAGGGAGAAGTAACTATTTTATTATCTGTTTCCACTGAAGGGCTGGATGATGCAGACGCAACTACTGATATCGGGGTCAGCAAATAAGGACTCGTATCTGTTGAAGGATTCAGCAGTTTTGAACTCCCATCTGAAACTGACCAAAAGAAAAATAAAGGTGTGAACACTAGGGTGTCAACTTGGTTGGAGAGTGCTCAGAGAAAAGAAGCTTTATCCAAAAGTATTTTATCTAAATGCACAAATTTCAATTACATACACATATACAGTGTAAATTTCATGCAAGTAAATCTATATCAAGTTATTTTAGTAAAATCAATCCTCCAAAGTCTGCATCAAAGCTTTATTAGAAAATTCTGCTTTTATGTTCACATAAAGAGAATGGTTACAGGTCCTTAGTGTGGAAGACCTAACTGCATTATGTACTGAAGTACCATCATCTATTTTCAACTTCTTCAAACATTCAGTATCTTGAGCAAAATAAATTTAAACAACAATAACAACAAACAAACAAAAAACAACAAAAAATATCCACCAAGATCAAGGAAAATTGACCAGATCAGATCACTGTGGTAATTAGAAGAAAATACAAATCAAGATGACTCTTCCCAACTATGCCTGGAAGTTAAGAATAAAACAGTAAATGGTCCCTAGAAGTTTGTGAGTGTTGAACCGCTTAAATGACCAAAGCTATCACTAAGCACGAGGATCAAACTAAGTCCTCTAGCATCTCTAACACCCAACAGATCTTCACAGCATATCTGCTAGCATTTTGCTAATAGAAAGCTAAGACAAGAAATTTTTAAATACATAAGTAATCCTTCTGTGAGTTTAATGTGCTGGATAATGGTGTTTACATTTCTTTTTTTTTGTGAGGAGAAATCAGCCAGCATCATCATTAAGGAAATATTACTAATCCCTTTTACAGAGTTCTAGGAACACAGATGCTGAGCTCAGATGTCACCAAATAAGAAAAGAGAGCCTTCAAATTATTCTTGGAGATTTCGTGAATATTCCTTGGGTGCATTGCCAGTTCTTTCTTATTCATTGCTGGGAAGGCTGAGATTTCCTCTGGAACACAGGTGACAACAGGTGGAACAAAATCATCCCACTCAATTATTGCCAACCCAAACAATTGGGATTAACTGGTAGGCAGATAATCAAGATTGTGAAAGCAGATTGCTCAAGCAATACTGTTTAGAATAAAGATGCTTGGTAAGGAAAATATTGATCAACTCTCAAAAAAAATAATTAATTTCTTAATGCCTTCACTCTTGCAGACAATAGAGACAGACAAGCAGATAAATCAGAGCTCTAAATATATTATATTATAATATATATAAAAAAGAGCAATTCTAGAGAAACTAGTAGGTTGGGTTGTTTTTTTTTCCCAGTATATAAATACAAAACAACACAAAACCAACCACAAAGGTACGACAGACATCATGTTCCACAAGGCACATACTCAAGTTTGCTGAGTTGTACAAACCTAGTGATGACAGTCCTTCAGGTCTGCTTGAAATTCTTATGATGTCTCTATCTCCCTTTAAGAGAAAGATCTCATTGCTGGTGCAGGACACAGACACAATATCACCATATCCTTCCAATCCACCAATCAAAGCCTATGGGGAGTCACCAAATACAGAAATCATTGGCAACGGATTAATCCACTGTTTGGACAAGATTAGGCTCATAACAAATTGTTCACTGAAACTTAACTGACACAAATAGTTAGAGGACGTTAACAAGAAGAAAATAGAAAAAAGAAACAAGAAAGCACGTTGCAACCCTGGCGTAGGTCAATTTCTGTACTCATTTCCATTCTAATACCACGAGCCTAATCACTTCTGTCTCGACTAGAAGCAATCAATTACTTCAATAATACACAATTTGGTGGCAAAAAAAAAAAACCAAACTACTCATGTTTGATATCATTTATACAAAAAGATACTAGCTTGCATTCACTTTCATACGCACTTTTAAAAGACAAAATAGCCAGCAGCTTTTTCTATAGGAAATAAAATCTAATGCTAGTTTTTTTGGCTGACACCAGCAGCTGCAGAAAGAAAATAAATAGTTCCAGGCATATCTTCTAGGCATGAAGTTTCTTTTTGCATGAACTACTACATTTTATATTTATATACGCTTTTCGAAGTATTTAAGTTGATTACAAAGTTAATATCTGGACTGAAAGCTTTAAATATATTTTTGTTACATTTAATATATAAATATTGTGAGTAAATCCTTGCAATGACAACTTGAAGAGGGAGAAAACCTTTTTAGGTTTTGGTATGAGTCTAAATCATAGGAGTAAAAGGACAACCCAAAAAGTCTCACAACACAGCACGAACAAAAGCAAGAAACAGAATATGCACCCATAAAATTCATCTACCTGGTTCACGGTGTCTAATAAGTAGATGCTGTACTCATTCCAGGTCAGCACCCATCCTTCTCGAAAAAAGCATGAAACAAGCCCAAGGTGTTTCTCTGGGGAGCTGTAACTTCCTCTGTCGGGTGGTTCCAAACGAGGATACAATTCAAAAGTTTGTATTCCTCTAGCAAACAAATCTTTCAAGATGAACGTGGCCTGAACAGTTCCATGAACATCAGATTTCCAGAGGCGAAGCCCAGGTCTGGCAGCAAACAGCGTCAGATCAGTCTGCTTACAGAGGCCAGGTATAAAACACGCTCCAAATTTGCCACTGCTAAAATACAAAACATGAACATATTTTAAAAGCTATACACACAACACAGAAACAAATGTTAAAACTAATAAATTTACTCATAAATTTACAACTGCAGGCTATCAACATTAAAAATGTTGTCCAATTGAAGTATTCCATCAAATGTCTGAAATACATATAAGACAAGAACTGTACTTCCAAATAACATGGATTTTCAGCTCAGCTTCAGGTATCAGACATCAAGTCTGTTACACAAGTTAAATGAGCCCCCCTAACACGACTCACAGCCCCAACACCACTCTGTTCATGCTAGAAAGATCCTACTGTGCAGCCATCCTTCTCCCGGTATTGATGAAAACAAGCAAAACTCTACTACAGAACGCTAAGAAACTGACAACCTCTATTTGCAAGGAACAGATCTCAGCTGTTAAAATCTTTGTCCTCTGCACATAAAAACACTACCTCTGAAGAAGTAAAAAAGTAAGGGGGTCCTTGGTGTTCATATCATTATCTGTATGTCTGAAACATATGTTATAAACCTCCTCTGAAGCGTCACTTTCCAGTATTTCCAGATACAGTCAGTCACGCTGATCCACTACTGAGTACCCTCTTCTTTCATAACCCAGAATGATAACACAATAAAAGATGCCAGGAAGCCATATTAGAAGTTCCTAGCCTTAAGTGATTCCTATACACATTCCTTTTTAATTCACTTCGGGGTGTTAAAAAAAAAAACCCAAAATTAAGTCACTGGCTGCATTAGGTAATACATCATCCACGAGACAGACCACTGTTTACAATGGTCGCTCACACCAAGTCACAGTGAAGAGTGAGGGACTGCAAAGTTTAACAGTGCTTTCAGTTTAAACAAGAAAACACCTTAAATAATTTATGCATCGCAAACAAGAAGACTGTAATACACTTGCAACCAACTTTCTAAGTAAGCAAAATTGTCATTTCACATTTGAGCATACATGGCTACTCTAACTGCGTTTTTTGTAAGTGGACTGCTCTGTTCTATTAATTTCACTGCTTAGGTCACCCTTTTTATAATCCATCCTGAAAAGCTAGAATTAACTAATGTGCCTGCATCAAGATTTTATGAGGGTTACTTTTTTCTGGGCTGTGTTCCAACTTGCTTGACAGATCTCTCTTCCGTGTAAAAAAGTATGGTTCGTTGTAAAGTAGAGACAAGCAGCACTTTCTGGTTGTAATCCAACTGGACAATCGAAGATGGCTCTTCCAGCACAAGGCTGGAGTTGCAAACACCCTTTTAAAGATACATGAAATGAGTAACAGTCAAACTTTCTAAAAACATATGATAGTAACAAACACTTTAAGGAAAAGAACACGCCCAAAAATGTTAAAACAAGCAAAAAACAACTTTTGGCCCCCTGTTCCGTCATGTTCACTTATTGAACATGAAGCTACTTTATGCAGACAAGAGAGCTGTTAGATAGCATGAGACTGCTGGTATGCACAATGAAATCCAATCTCCCTGGGAATTTAGCTTATTTCATTTGAACTCAACAGAAACCCTCAAATATGTATTTTCTTCCTTCTCCTCCACTGCCAGGCTACAGGAAGCTATGACAACTGTTACGTTTGGTGACATTAAAACTTTGTCATATTAGTCATTGGCAGTCCTAGACCACAAAGGGGTCACAGATAAATCAGGACGGCTGCTGTTTTCATAAATGTGAAGAAAAGTTTAAACAAGTTAGTACTTGTTATGTTGACGTCCCAGGTCCATATTAATTCACAAACGATTAGAAAAATCCCACTCACTGGTCACACAGTAGAGCCACCCAGTAGAACCCAATCCTATTTTCATTCTACTCTCTAGACTGAGATGCTGGAAGAAAGAAAAAAGTACTCCAACGACCCAGTGAATCAGCAAGCTGCATCGTTTGAGTGTCCTCTTTCCAAGTAAGCAAGGAAAAAGTATTTGCTGAAATCTCAAGAGGTGTACAGTTGTTTCAGAAATAAATACTAAAAATACTGATCCTTCCCATTTCATATTTCATAAAGCTGTTGCAAAGGATTCCCAGCAGTCAACTTCATGGGTGCACGCACATCTACCTATGAGTTCACACACCAATAAAACAATCCAGTTAACTACATGATATTAAGCAATTCACTGACTGCTACGTATTTCAACACAGAAGCTTTTTTCCTCCCCCCAGAAAGTGGTAAATTAGAATAAGGGTCTTTTACGTGGTCTAGATCGAGGGCTGAGTAGACAATCTTCCCTCTGTCATCTCCGGAAAATAATTTCATTCCATTGGGACTCCAAGCTAAAGCTGTAATGCTACTTTTGTGGATACCAGCAACATCAAATCGCCGAAGCTGTGAAACAATACCAAAGAAAGACAAGAATGAAGGGCAAACGCAGACACAACGCCTACTTGGTGACTTGGACCGATAAATCAGAGGTTCAATCCAAAAATGCAAGTCATTCTAATTTTTGTTAGAACAAACAAATAACACTCGGTCAGCTATTACAGATGAGTTCAGCAGAAGAATTTTTGATTAAATTCCTTTTGTAACGAAAAACATGTTTTAAGATCACTGCTTTTCTAAGCTTAACATATGAAGCATAAAACATTCACAGACACTTTATCAGGCAAAATTCTCTGTTTTTCACTATTACAAAGAATCCCCATAACACTCTACTAGGATCCACCATAATAAATCTCACAGTTCAGCCAAAAGCAAAGATTTACCTGTTTGTTTCTTCCAGGCAATGAAGATACAAGCTGAAAAACTGCAACTCGACCCGAAGCTGTACCAACAGCAACTAGATCATCAAAACAGCTCAGTAGCTTCACAAAAGTTATAGACTCACACTTCCCCTGTTGGAAGAAACCATACATAAAACTTGCAGTTACTGAGAGTCAAAGAACTAGTTATGAATAGCCACTCAATTCTGAACACCTTAGCAAAGACAAAAACTTTGTTAGAAGGGACACAGTTAGAAGTTTGTATTTACCTCAAAATTATATTTCTTCATCTGGTTTAAATGTCTGCAGTAGAGATAAAGCATTCCAATGCTGCTTCCCACTGCAATGTAGTCGCCATTGGTATCAAGTGCCGTGAGGTACACCACAATAGAGCGAAAGCCTTTTTGGATCTTTGTTGGAATGGCATTGAGTAGATAATATAAGGGACAAAACTCCTTAAATAGAACCGGTGAAGCCACAGATGCCATAGCAAGCACTGGCATCAGTAATTTTAAGGCTGAAATAAACACATCTACTTCATGGCGTAAGGAAATCTGAAAGACAAAACCAAAAGATAATCCATTAACTTCCTTGGAGATAGTAAGTAGTTAACAGAAAGTCACTGCCTAACAAGTAGGCATGCAGAAATTGACAGATTTTGTTTGGTATAAAAAAACAAAAGCTTAACTCTTCTAGGGGACATAAGCTGTTCTTAGAATAATCTCATTCTCTAGAATAAGCTTGTTTTTTCAGTTCAGTAATCTAAGGATGCATGGTAACTGCTAATTCTGGGATAAGCTTTTTTTCTTGCAGCTACAAGCTTGTCAAAGTTGAGAAGACAGAGTAAATTGAACTCAGTTGGCTAGTGAAAGATCTGTATGGGCTGTGCCTGACACAGAACAATCCACATGGACTATTTCTTCATCTATCTGAAGATTCTCCCCTCAACCTTGCCAGAAGTGAGAGCACGGGATGTTCACTGTTTAAGTAGGCATGGTGAGATCAAAGAGTCAATCTAGTATTTATGTTCAGCTCCCCATTCTCCTTGCCCCCAGCCTCAAGAACAGAAATCAGAAATTGCTACAAGCAAACCCAATTAACAGAGTGGTTTAGAGTTCCCCAAAAACAAATGCAGCTTTCCAAGAGGAGAATTGTGGATATCTGGAGAGAAGAGAGCTTTCTACAGCTACTTAAGCAAGCAATGTTGAAGATTTTCTTTAGCTTCAGCAGTTGTAACTTCCTTAAGGAAAAAAGAAATAGAAGTACAGCAAAACACACAAATGCTGAAAACTGTTCTGAAAAATATTCCTCGTACAGTCTGCATGGTATGTCCTATTTTGCCTAGTTAGGATTTCTCTAAGGATGAAAATGGCATTTATTTCACAGCTTCACACATTGCTTACAGCATATCTCAACTAAATTAGAAATAACATTGCTGCACTCGTTTAATATCTCCATTACTGTGAAAATCTCTGATGTCTCAATTTCCAAGCTCTGACACTTACTGTGCAAGAGGATTCGCCGTGCTGGCTTTGTGCCCTGCAACACTTGCTGTCAACACGCAACTCCACCAAATCCAAGGGATTACTTATGATGCATTGCCCATTCAAGCCCACGTTAGACAAGACAGCAGGAATAAAGAGCTGTTCCTAGACTCCTATGTTCTCAGTTACAAAAAATAAACCAGCCACTGAAAAAGCTAACAGCAATTATCAGATGTTCTTAACTGTGATCAATTTTACTGCTTGATAGAAAATAATTCCACTCTGACACTGTTTACAACAGTCGTGACACCTATTTCATAACATATCACAGGGATCAGCAGATGAATGTGTCCAAACTGCTTCTCAGGCAAGAGTTCTTTATGGAGTTGTTGACTAAGTTACAAACAACCTAAGCACACCACCACTCTTACGTAATATTTTCACACATCTCCTTCCAATCTGTATTTTAGAACTCCTTTCTCCTAACATTTTCTACCTTCTATCCATACAATCAACGAAGCATCAACAAAATCTACTGCTGAAGTCTCCTGCTTGCTCCCCTAACCACGCTGCTTTGCTGGTTATGCAATTTTAATGCCTCCTGGTTGACTTTCCGTTTTCTTTAACTGAAACCCAGACTCTGCCCCGAGTCCCACACATACAAAACTTCCTCTAACATAAACTTCTGCCATAAACTCCCCAGTTACTGCTTATGAACTTCACGTTCATTTCTTTAATTCCTCTTTGTCACCTCTTCAGCTGACATCAGTCTCTCATCATGCTAAGATGCTCCTGCACCTGGAACCATTGCATATTTCCCAGCTGCCAAAGGACCTCACAGTCCTCAAAATTCACTTCCTCTCATTTTCCATCTATTACCCTTACAGCTCAAATGCAGCTGTTGAAAAAAATAACCTATTGCAAACTACAGAACTACAGAAACTTCTATAACTCAGAAAAAGTGCACTCTTCTTCCTTCTATAACAACCCTATCTGCATTTTTTCCTATGTTTACAATGAATTGAAAAAAATATACATATATATACATATATATATATGGGGAAGTATTTGATAATAGTACCTTCTCTCCATTCCAAAGCACTAGAAGAAATTATTTTTTGTCATATACTGAATTAATCTTCAAAAATGCAGTCAGGTTAGGGGTCTCATTCCTCCTAAGATTACTGTACAACATTATCACCCTTTCCTCTGATGAGGGAGTTGTAAA
>JAOWBP010002559.1:43962036-43981017 GCA_028571105.1 Tragopan temminckii | reverse complement strand
GCGGGCTTCCATCAGGCGCTCGCCCGCGTCCCCCTCCACCAGCAGGGGAAGGAGGCGGAGAAGCTCCGCCGGCCGCACCAGCGCTGTCGGCCGCTCCACCGCGGCGGCAAACCGCCGAGGACGGAGGCTGCACGGAGACGCGGCAGCGCTCACCTGGTCAGGAGCCGGGGGCGCTCATGGCTGCCGGCGGGGCGGGAGGAGAGACGGACCGGAGGGGAGGACGCGGCGACGCTCAGGCCCCGAGGCGCCGGCGGCGGCACCGCTGCCTCAGCCGCTCGGCGGGGCCGGGCCTGGGCGGGGCCGGACGTGAGCGCACTTCCGCGGGCGCCGCTATGGCGGGTGAGTGAGGGTGCGGGCCGCTGGGCGCCGCCCGCCTGGCTTCCGAGCGGGATGGCAGAGCCGGGGCAGCGTGGGGCCGCGGGAGCCGCTTTTGGTCAGAGATAGGGGTCACGCTGTCCGTGTTAAAGGGTCGTATCTCGGAATACGCTTTTAATAACGTGGCTTTCCCGTAAGTAGTAACAAAACTGAGAGGTGAGGAATTAGATTTCGTGAATGTAGTTAACGTAAATTCCGCTTTTACAGAATTGTTTGAGTTGGAAGGGACCCCTAAAGGCCATCCAGTCCAACCCCCTGCACTGAACAGGACACCCACAGCTCCATCGGGTGCTCAGAGCCCTGTCCAGCCTGACCTTGGCTGTCTGTAAGGACGGGCCATCCACCACCTCTCTGGGCAACCTGTGCCACTGCCTCACCACCCTTATTATAAAAAACCTTTCCCTTGTCTCAGCCACACTGATTTGTTTCTGTATGTTTTCAATGAACTTCCCATTTTTTTTCTTACATAGCAAAAAGCCCTGCCGATGGCACTCCAAGAAGACCCGTCTTATCTGTCAGTGCAAGAAAAATTAAAGATAATGCAGCGGACTGGCATAACTTGATGATGAAATGGGAGAGACTGAATGATAATGGATTTACTACTGCCAACAAAATAGTCAACATGAAGATCAGTGAGCAGTAAGTATGCTGGTAACGTATACAAGTAAAGACAGCATGAGGATTGCCTTACCGAGAAATTAATCTGTTTTCTTCACTATAAAGATTTTTTGGAGACTGGGGATAGAACAAGTCTGAGAGGATGAGTGAACTCTTAGATCAAACTCAGAAGCTGCACTTTTTGGAACTTATTTGTTCCATAAATCATTTACGTTCAAATAAGATGTAAATGTCTCATAAGTGCTAAAATAATCTCTTAAGGTAATGGCATTTGCAAGAAACAAAAAATGTTTATTACGCATACCCAAGCATAATGGCTATTTAAAATACTTATGGAATGTACAAAATTAGAATCGAGTCCTACAAATCTGTGCCTACACAGAGATTTGTGACAGAGATGCAAGAGAGTATCTTCACTTTTGTGTACTCACACTGATGCCAATATTACCAAATTTTACTGAAGTCAAGAGTTCAGCAGATTTTAAGAAAAATAAATCTGTGTCTTATATGGACAGAAGAAGTTATAACAGTGATGGTTTGGGGAAAAAAAAACCCAAAACAATAAAATAATTTTGGTAGAATTTTGTCATCATGCTGTGAAGAAAAACCTTCCAACAATCAGGGGTTTGAGAAGTAGCTTCTGAAGAGTCTGACAGGTGAACAGGGTTTGTTTGACAGAGTTCTAACAGGCTCAGGAATATTTTGCTGTAAAGGTGTCAGATATTGCTTTCTCTCTCTAGCACTTCCTTCTGCTCTGTCAGTGTTTACAGGAAAGTAAAGCAAGAGGAGTGGGAGAGTCAGCAAGACAGGACACACCTGCTCAGTAGCTGCTCTGGTTCGCAGTTAAATCTTAGCACAAACTGTCAGTGAAAGTGACTGTGGGGAGGTACCAGGCTGTTGGCTGGGCCAGCTGAAGCCTGGCATACGTTCCCCCTTGTCAGAGACAAGGTAAAGTGGGAAAAGGTGTTATCTTAACATCTGTGAGTGTTTTGGGGTTTTTTTGAGCACGGGCTCTAAAGCAGAGAAACCCCATGTTCTTCTGAAGGTTACCAGCCTTAACTGCTGATATGGCTAGCTGCGTTCCTTTCTGGTTTTATGTAGAAATTCTCATTAACAGCCTCTGAGAGATTCTGCGGGTCCAGATCACATGGACTTTAAGTCTGCACAGCTTGAGTAAACCTGTATGCTTGACTTATGTTTCTGTTTTAGATTTCAAGATAATAAACTGGAGATAACCTGTGATAACAGTACCACAGAATCTGAAAAGCCGTCTCCAAAATACAACAAAGAACTGGACAATTGCTGCACAGAGTTACTGGAGACACTAAAAAAAATGGTAGTATTCATTTTTCAGTCTTAGAAGTAGTATCAAGAGTTTTCAAGCGCACCGTAAGAACACGATGTTAAGTATCTGTTGTAAGCGTAAAATGGGGGATTTTTATTCATACTTCATTGCCTTCAAACCTTAATGATATAAATCCAGCATGCTCCATTTGTTTGATTGCTTGATAGATTGGAAAGTTGTATTTATATCTACCTTCTGCTTAAAATTCTACTCCTCACTTATAATGTTATTTATACTGTGATCCTCTGAAAACAAGTCATATAATAATCCATTCTAAAAATGCACTAGATGTCTGTTTTCTTATCCCAAATATCCCCTCTGTTTAGAACAAAGTAAACACCAACTTAAAGTACAGACTAGTGCTTTATCTGCTGTGATATCCATTGCAGCTATCTTTGCTCAGACGTTATGCAATTACACTTTCAGTCTGCCTACCGCTACTTTCTGTGCAGAGCTCATTCTTTCTATAAGGAGCAGAGAAAGATAACTATTATTCTGCCCACCTTCTTTCTGGATACGTTGCCAGGAATTAATGTCACATTTCAGTTTGACAGGAAGTTTTTGCTCAGAACTGAGATGTAAAATTTTTAGTAAAAACAATGACTTTTACAGCCTTTAGCCATTTTGGAGGATCATTAAAAAGATAATAGATAGGCTTTTTATACAGACAGGCTACCAGACCAGTATTTAGAATAAGCAGGAGCACTTAGATTTTCCTCAGATTGCATTCTGTGGGAAGAAGCAAGAGTAATTTGGGTGTTTTCCTTTTTATGCAAAATCAGAATGAGTAATTATCTGCAGCATCTGAAATTTTAGGGTATCTCATTAATTCTGTATATAAGTTCCAGCTTTGATTCCTATTTGGAGTTAAAAAAAAAAGTGAATTAGAAATGCTAAGACTAGATAAAGTCTTCAGAAAGTGTTTAACGGTTAACATTCCTGAGATACTCAGTCGCTTTACGTGTTCATTGTTTTTAGACAAAAATACAGCTGAAAATGGAAAAGCTCTCTTCGACTACCAAAGGAATCTGTGACTTGGAAAAGTTCCACCATGGAGCTGGGAGTTGCACAGCACCCCTGTTTCACACATGGCCCACGGCGTACTTTTGTAAGTAAATTATTGATCATTTTAGATAAATGCACTTTGTTGTTGAAGTCATCCAACACAGGACTGGAAAATACACCCTTTTGTATCTGTTTATTCTCCCTTGGAGAGAGAAAGTGTGTGAATCAGTCTTCTTTATAATTGACTAATCGATAAACACAAGTGTGTTACTTAGTTTAGGATTACTGCTGATGGCTGCTTGTATGAACTGCCAAGCATTGCCTGACATGCAACAATTATAGCTTAGAACTGAGCTTGTCAGCAGCTTCCAGTACCCAAGCTGCAACAGCCACATCTTTTGTAGAGAGAGGTAATTTTGCAGTTTGGTAATGTTAAGCTGTTGGCTACGACTGACCTGTTACTTGACACTGAAATGAAATCCTTGAATGCAAAGAACAAGATACTCCTCAGTTAATTCTCAGGCAAACAAAGAAAAGTAGCTCTTATCACAGTGTCAATCAAGATAAGTAAAGAATGTTGTTTCTGTCTTCTGTTACTATGAATCTTTTTTGGATTCACTTGGTTGCAAAAGGTACTGCTTCCTAACTGCTATTCTAGTGTAGAGAAGCCCATCTACATGCAAACCAGCTGGCTTCTGCCGTGAAAGTCATGCCTTGTGAAAGCCCTGCTTCTTATTTCACTACCACGAGCCAGTGGGAATCTTACATACTAGTTTGTCAACTTGAAAGGTTAAGAACGATGATGACAACCAACTGCTGTCAAAACACTCATTGTGACTGAATCATTTAGTGATGGTCTTCACTCTGTGAAGAATAAATCCTCTTGAAAGTAGCAATAGTTCAGACTAAGTTAGAAACAAAAATCAGTTGCTCTTTACAATGAATTTGTGGCTATTTTTTTTAGAAAACCAATCAAATAGGTGATCATATAAATATATTTTAAAGCCACTATATATGTTACCAGTGTAACTAGTAACAATACTAGTTTTTACATTATGCACTTCAGGTTTGTTCAGTTGTCGTGTTTCACTGTTATTATTCACTATTGGTGTTTCTTATTGGCAATCATGCATTGCTGAAGGGCTTGACAGCATGTGAGGACATTCTTTGGATTAGATAAAATCAGCAGTGTCTGAAATTTGAAGTTCCTACGTTAAGATAGCATTGCAAAATCTTAAATAAAATTTCAGTTATTTAAAAGAACGGCTGTAATAACTGCCCTGAAAACCAATACTACTGCTTGTTCTAGAATTAAAAGGGGATTCATATCAAAATCACTAGTGTTTAAAAGTACGTCCAGAAACTGACTAAAATATTCAGCATTTTATGGTCCAGTATACCCACATTATTGACTGTATAAGAAATAAGATGTTTAGATGTGGGGAACAGCTTTTGTTCTTTTAGTGATCAACATAGTACAGGTGTAATTCAGCATTAAGCAAACTGCTGATCTCTTACCATCAGTGGGCTTGGTTTTTTCAATCCGTTTCAGATGAGGTTTCTCTGAAGCTCTCTGAAATGTACAAGAAGGAGCTACAACTCAAGCAAACAATCGTACAAGAAATTGCTCATTCTGCTAACCAGGATCTGATGATGGTCTATTTATCATCATGGTTATACCAGCCATACCTCGACAACAGCAGCAAACTACTGCTTGAAGCCATGCTTCTGGAAACAGGGCACAGACAGTGCTAGAATTTCAAAGGTTGCTTGACTTGCTTCTAATGATGCTTACGTGAAACTGAAATGACAAATTGACAAGGCTCACCAAGTAAATTAAGTTTTTGTAAAATGTATTAAAAATATTTTTTGTATTTATTACTTTGTCTCAGCTGATACTCTTTTCTTCACCAGACAATCTGGTTTTGGTTGCTTTAACCCTTTTTAAGCATACGACAGAGGCTATGGGTAGGAGGCTGGATAGAGGCTTCATGGTTGTACAAGTTCTCCGTGACAGATAAGCACTTCTGTAGTAGTCTCAGGGAGGAGATTCAATGCACACAGATACCTGGAACAAATAATTAACTACTTTCCAAGTGTTGATGTTCTAAAATATCTACCTTGTTGCTCTTACCATAGAAATTCACTGCTGCTTGATGTGTTTGGTGGTTTTTTTGGTTTTGTTTTTTTAACACGACCAGTGTTCTTTTACTAACAAGCACTGGTAGCTCAAATTCTTGCTTTTCTTTTTTTATGCTGCTTTCTGGCTTTCTTGGAAAAAGAGAGTAGAGAGTATGTTTGGGAAAAACAGTTAATGCAAAAGCTAAATGCTGAAAGGAATTCAATACCCTTATTTGCTTTCATTCCTAAAGACATAATAATCCCTTTGCATACCACTGCATCAGACCTGGGTGGCACAGAAAAGCTGTGACACTTACCAAGCCTTTAATAACTGTTGGCTGTTCTTGCAAATTAGCACTTTTCAGCAAAGTGTATTACAACTTGGAAACTCTGCAGCTGTTCCATCATTCTTTATTCTAGTTCAACCCCTAATATTTTGTGAATTTAGGCCTTCTTTCTAACTTAAGATTAATAATCCAAATTCCTCCCTCTTACTGATTGCATATATGACCTGCTCCTTATATGAAATGTTGCTTTAGGTCTTCCGTTTCACACCATTAAATAGCATTCCCAAGTGCTGTTGAATCATTGCTGTGCCCTGAAAGATGTTTGCCCTCGATTTCTCCCTGAAACAACTATTTGAGCTAAAAATAATGTGAAGTGCACGCTGCTATGAAATGGCTATAGCAGCTGTGGTTTGATATGAGAAAAATCTCATTAACAGCAAGCGATTCTGGCACAGATTTGCGATGGGAAAAATAGGGTCATTTGCTTAGCTAGTTCCAAGCTGAAACCCCATAGGCTTGGTAAGGGAAATGCAAAAGTTGCCTGTAGCAACCAAACAGACATATGTGAATCGGAAAAGTGTTCTTCTTTGTTGAACAGAGAGGTTGCTTCTGACAGCTTAATAGCATCCTATTCTTAGCCCAACTTTCTAGTGTCTAAAAAGAAATTCTACTGTACCTCAAGAATGCAATCAATTAGGGAGAGCTTTGTTAGTTTTTACTGTTTTTCTTTGCAAGTGTTCCATGCAGCTGAACAGCCACCTTGATTTATCTGAGTAGGGCCAGACCCTTGTCACTATGGAAACACCTTCATACTTGGAAAATATTTTGCAAAGAAAGAAGGTGGGTTCATTTACGGAATTGCTCTTTTAAGATGTGCATAGGTACACTGTATTTCCTACCATGGATCAATAGGTTATGAAAACGAGTTCTCATTTTCTGCACAGGTGGAAAAGTAGTTTGTTCTTATTTCTGAGAACTAAGCTCTTCAGGAAGGAGACTTAATGTTTATGAATCCCTTTGCTCATTACTTGCTATAGGACAGAAGACTGCTGCAACATCATCACTGCAGAGATGCTTTGATATAAAGCTCATGGTTACATTTGAGCCCTCAAATGTAGTTATTAGAGAGACGGTATAGAAGAGTAGTAAAAAAAGTAGTAGTAAAAAAGAATTGCTTACTGCAATCAAAGTCTCGGAAAGGCTGACAGCTTTGCATGGTATCTTCATTACCTCCTTTGTGAGGTAACGACCATTATCACCTCCTGAAAAAGAAAACAATAAATCAAAAAACAAACAAAAATGCATCACAAAAAACAAAACCAAAAAAACCTCCATAAACTTAAGAAGCAGACAGGATCTCACAAACACAGAAGTACATCTTCCACAACCCCACAAGAATTGCAGTGTTTTGCCTAATCATAATTTGACCTTCTATTCAAGCAGTAAATAAATAAATGGAATATTATAGGGCAGATAGTTTAATCTCTGAATTGTCTCACTCTCTCATTTGGATTCCACGTTAGTATATCTTTCCTTAATAGCTATGAATATTTGATTTAAGAACAGTTCTGCACATAATAGGTGCTTTTAGCTGATTTGTCCAATTATCTCAGTAGTTTCAATGAGGCAACAAATATATTGTGTCTTATCAGTTTTCATTAACATCAGCAAGAGTTCACAAATAAAATTAAGATAATGGTCATTTAGGCTGATCCTTTTTACCTGATAAGCTTTTAAAAAGAAAAGTCAGTGGCTTGGACAACAAGCTGCGAGAAAGCGTCCACCAAAATATCATCCAAGCATTAAATGCCACTTCACTACCACACAGTATAGCAGTAGGTAATAAATAACATGAGAACTTTTTATCTCTGCATACAGAGACAGGAATTACACTCAAGGCCAAGTTTTTATTATGATTAAACAGTACAGAGCAGTGTAGAATAACTAGGAAGGCCAAAGCTTAGAATTTATGAGATGGAAGAGAAAAAGAAAGATATAAATCTAGGAAAAAGATAACACAAATCTAAGAATTAAGAGAGACCACCAGGCCCTAAAAGTTAAAAAGAATTTGTTATCCTACTGAAGAAGTTCAGTAGTTCTGAACCTTCCCATTTCTGTCTAAGTAACAGCAAGTGTTGAATGCACAGCTGACCATTAGGGAACATTAGCAAGAATACTTGAATACATTGCCAGTAGTTCAGTACAAATCAATTCTTGTTTGAGGCTATTTTTGTCTCTAACTCAGTGGATACACAGCCTAATGCTATTTAAATAAAGACCAGTTAGGCTGTCACATTGTTCCTGGAGTGCACAAGCATGGATTGTATTTGAAACCCCTATTTTTCCAGGCGGAGCTGCGCACGCCAAATCTAGATGCTAATGTATTCAACCTAGCTTTAAGAAAGTGCAAAACAGCAGTTTTCTTGTAATCTCAGCAGCACAGAAAATGCATACTTTCAGATAGCTTTTATTTTACCCATACACAGTTTGCCAGTACACAGCACATCACTGCCAAAAAGCAGTACAACTTACTGCATTTTTAGATGGCTAGAGAGAAAAGGAATTGTGTAACAAACGGGAATAGTGCAACAACTTTAGGACTGACAGATTTCCACTTTACACCCACCCCTCCCAACATATAAAGCAAGGAGAACAATGTTAATTTTAGAATTTTTGGTTGCAATTGTTTTAGATTTTTATAAACATAAGTTATAAAAAGTATAGGGCATAGAAACAGTTTACAAATAAGTTAAATTTCAATTATCTCACTATTCACATTAGAAAAATATACATTTTATATAGTCGGTCTTTCCCAGAAGAAAGACTGTAGTATTCTAATTTATGGCTCCAATTCACTTTGTGAGAGCAGAACATCTTCGCTTTGGCCATCCGCTTCCATTGCCAGTAGTGCTTCCACAGTTTCCAAAGGTATCCCATCAGGTGTGCGAATGTGCATTGTAGTGCCATCAGAATCAGTTACAATAACAATACCTTCTGCCTGAGACAAAACAGCAGCATTGGGATGAGACAAAATAAGCCCATCAGAAGTCTGAATAAAAATCTGTTCATGTCCCTGAGTCAAGAAGTCATGGCTCTCATCAGTAATCTCAAAAGCTACAGTGTGATCTACAGTAACTGCATTCTCCAGCTCATGTTGTTCCTCTGTCCCACAAGAAAATTCACTCATGTTATTATAAGCGCAGTCATGGTTCACACCAGCAGACAGGGTGGCTTCCTGGACAGGATTCTGGTGCAACTCAGCGTGAGCACCGTGTGGATAGTTTATTGGCACATGTGTTGAAAAAGCTTTTTCCATTTCCTGCATCTCAGTCATACCAGCATCACGAAGTTGTTCAGATTGTCCTTTCATAGCAAAATTCTGGTTTTCTTCTTGTGCTGTCTGACACTGTTGATTGAGACCATTTTCCTCACTCACTGCTAAGTTAGTGCTCTGAATTCCCACTGCATGCTCTGACACAGAGTTGCAGGGTTCAGCAGCTGACAGTCCACCTGCTGTGTTTTGACTCACCAAATGTGCTTCAGCTAATTCTGGTGAACCACCAGCTTCTACAGGCAATACAATTTCAGTATGTAGCAAAGATGTGTCAGCTGAAATACCTGGTCCCTGTCCATCTACAGGTTGGGAATACTCTATCCTCGTTTCCACAGTCTGAGAGAAGGTACCTGAACTTTCAGCATTGATTCTAACTTCTGAATCAACAAGTAAATTATGTTCCTCCTCTGCAGGTAATATGCTTCCAGTTGTGCAGCAAGTGACGTGTCTGTCTTCTGAAAGCAGGATTTCTCCATTTAATGGATTAAGACCTGAAAAGTTGAAAGAAACATAGTTTCGTTGGGTAGTCTAATACTGCATGTCCAAAACATTATTTTTTCAGTGATAATTTTGGAGGAAATGCTAGACTGCTTTCCTCTCTCAAATTAGCAAGCCTGAAGCATTTTCTATAGAGTTTCAGAGCACTTTGGAGTGAGGGGGCCAGCATAACAGTACTCAAGGTATTTTTCGGATAGTGAAATATTACTGTGTATTTCAATACAAAAGAACCTTACATTAGAAGTAGCATTTTTTTCCTGTTAATCTTGAAAACAACCTGGGCTGAAAGTCAGATTTATCTTTTTTCCCCATCTGGCATACAGCCAGTAACATTAAGCGATGAAGAACGTGGCACAAGGTTGTCAGTTGCTCATCCTCATTAGCATTAATAAACTGACAGAAGCTTTTAAACTTGATAAAAATTCTGTTGACAAGTCAAGCTTTTAAGATTCAGAGAAGTCAAATTACTGTATGGCTAATGAGCTGTGTTAGCAGATCCAGGACTACATTCAGCCTGAGACAGAAAGGGCAAAACAATAGGAATTTAGTTTGTTTTGCCACTTGTATGACTTGGACTAAGGGCTCTTCTAAACGCAGCAGGTAGCTGAACAATAACTGCTAAGTAGCAGGAGATTGAGCTGTCAGTTTTTATAACTGAAGATCAAAAGGAACAAAGGTAATTTTTGTTACGGAAGATATCATTGCACAAGAAAGGAAACCTAGCAACTCTAAAAGGACTATTTTAGCTTTTTGTACTGTAAACTAGCAGAAGCCTACCAGCCTGTGCAAGTGAAACAGAATTATTTTAAAACAAAAACAACCTAACCCACAACCTCATAGCTCAGAAGAAAACTGTATGATAACAAGAAATAAGCACTGTCATGCAGAGAGCCTTTCAGAGAAACAAAATTAAACTGAGGGGGTGAAGTGGAATGGGGAAGCGGATAACAACACAAAAACAAACAAGAAAGCAACCACTAACAAAGACATGCAAAGAGCAAAAGAAAAGCAGCTCATAGCAACATCAAAAAGATAGGTACAAAGCAAAGAGATGGAAGCGGTACACGTTTTACTAGAGATGGGTAAGGGCTGGAATCCTTCACAACAGCGATCGTAATGTCTCTGAATAGTGAAACGCTTTCAGATTAAAGACCAGTGGAGTCTGGGGAAATTACAGGTGGCAACAATCTCACTTTCCTCTCTAACCCACTGTTTGCCTGTCAACCTGAGGAGCCAGAGGAGTAAAGACGAAGAAGGGAGAAAAATAAGGACATGTGCCCAAAGACCATCACACAAAATACTGTCTTAGTGCCAGTCATTAGCTCCTGCACCTCCCTTGGGATACAGCATAACCTCCAGTTCTTCCCCACCCCCAGGATCCACAAAGCTCAGATGATCCCACCCTGCAGTCCGCTGGGGCAGCAGGAAGGACATACACATTGCTTCCTCTTCCACTGCTCTCCCACTGCTAACACAAAGGTTGTGCACCATCACCACTCTAAGGGACAGCACAGACAGGAAGCGGGCAGGAAGCACACGGTAGAAGAAAGTACTATTCTCCCAATTCTGCAGTAATATTCATGAGCGCATTATTGTGCGTTTAGAATTGAGCTACTGCTGTGCTGTGCATCATTCATAACTTCCCCTCTCGTCAGTGAGGACTTTCCAAGAAAAAAGCTGCTTTTGAAGAACCTGGGAAGCAAGCTGAGAAATGAAACCTTAGGACAAAAACCACAGTAGCTTGAAGAACAAAGATTCGTTCAGCTCCTCCATGAACACAACAGAATTGGAAAACATGAAGAGGTTACCATCTTTTTCAAAGAGTGTACATAAATTTCCACTCTTTTCTTTCACTTCATCTTGACTGGAATAAGCATTATTCACATTCTCCATTACGTCTTCTAACTTGGTCCTTTTGGCTGATGGCAACAGTTCCTCCCCTGAGCTCTGTCAATACAAGAGATAATTAACTGGCTGCCACCATAACAGCTAACAATACTGGAAAAGAAAACAAGCTAACTAGGCACTTCACAGCAGTACTATCTTGAAAACAAGATTTTGCATTGAAGTAAGAACTTCCTGAGCAGAAAGAATTTAAACATAGTTCTCACACTTTGCCAAACTACCACTACTAGATTTTGATACTTGGTAGAAACAAACCAGCCTAGCATTAATATCAAAGCTTCTCTCTAGGCTTTGTGGTTAGCTGTATTGCGTGACACCTGCCATAAACTCTCTCCAACTTCAGTAAACAGTAAGCTGTGAACAACTTGTCCAGCATTGTTGGCTTAATGAAGAACAGATCAGCTCAAATCTAACCACAGGCAGAAAATGGAAGAGTACTAATCTTATTTGTCCGCCACCAGAAACAACTCCGGATTAAATAGAACAGTTGAGGGAAAGGACCATAGAGATATGACTTTCAAGAAAATGAAATAGAGCACACACTGCTCCAGCTTTCAAGAAACCAAATCTGGTAAACTGACTTGTTAGAAAGAAAGCAACTATTTTCACGCACCTCTACCAACCAATTATTAGTGCAAAAGCTTCCCCAGTGCCCGAGTCTGCTATAGGTAAGCTCTTATTGATAAGAGAAATTATAGAATCTGAGGATCCTTCTTACCATGGGGCCCATTTACTGCCACATCAACAGGATTCTTCTCTGTATCATGATATTACATGTAAACCTTTGAGATTCTGCCTCCAGTATTACAGAGCATTAACGCAAAGTACATCTTTAATCTGCTAGTTCACATGTTCTGCTGTGACACCACAGTAGAATATTCACTTGAGTAAATACTTTACAAACCCTCACTTTAATACAGGTCAGATAATATAGTATGATTTCTAAAAACTTATCTATTTTAACAAGCTTTAATTTGTTCTAGTTCCACTTTTAGTTTTCACAAAAGCATTCCATACCTCAGCTAACCGTTTTTGTCCCAGTGTCTCCACAGGCACTTGCTCACTAACCATTTTAATTATACATTGTGAACAAGAATCTACACCTTGCATCTTTTGTTCGCCAGAGGTTATTTCTGTAATTCCTAGTGATTCGGCAACCTGTAAAAACAGTTACAGGAAAAAATAAGTGAAACTTAGTCTCTCCAATCTCAATAAATTTCTTCAAACTAAACTAGAAGTACAGAATTTCAGTCTGACAGCTCAATTAAGTATTTAGCCTACTATGTTTTCTACTAACTTCCAGATTAATATTTGAAAGTGAATATTAACAGGTAAACTCAAAGAATTACAAGTACATTGGTTATATATAGAATCCAGGAATGGTTACTAAGAGCAGAGCTTAATAGAGAACACTGTATAGGCTCTTTGTTACTTAAAAAAAAAACCATTCAAGTCTTCCTATTTAAAAGGATCTGTTAGAAGCTTGTATGTATTTTCCAAATTCTCTTTTCATCTTTATGTAGGTATGCTACGATACGACCTCTCTGGGCTGTTATCTATATTCTATATTAAAAAGGCATGTTGAAACTGAAGAAGAGCAAGAAACATGTTCCATTTTGGGACTGACAGCATCAACAGCATCCTTTTACTTGGTACACCTTCATTACTTCAAACAGAAACATCAGTGGTAATCGGCTACAAAACAGCCAGATGAGCAGGCAGTAAATCTAGGAACATGGTGACTTATTAAAAAAGAAGAAATACTAACTGCTACTAACAGCCCACACAGGACTTCATTTCTTAACCTGGATTATTATAAGAGCCAGCATTCTCTCTCTACCTCTTCTACTCTGAGTTTTCCATTATGCTCTCCTCTCATCGTGGTTGCAAGTTCAGTGCAGACGTACCCTAGCAAGCACATCACTAGAAATTCTGTTGGTGGCAATATGGTAAATAGTGTTTTTGCTACTGGAAACAGAGAATAGAAAACAAAAATATCTTAAGTACAAAGATCTGTTTTATTCCAATCAGGAGGAATACAGACTAAATAAAGGATAAACAGATCCATATTAACACAAAAAAAGTCTTTCTAGACACAACTGCATATACAATGAATCTGCAGCTACTGAAATAGCAGTTTGTAATTTCATTAATTTATTCTCTACCTTTTGTATTTGCTAGTATGACTGAACTGCACAGAAGCATTCAGTTTGTCCCCATTTTGCAATGAAACCATAGATCCTTTTAAATCAAGGTCGCTCATTTTAAATACAACCCTGTCCCTCCTAACTAAATATCACAATATACTTCTAATGTTGAATACACTGTGCAGTAATGTGCAGCTTCACAGTACTCTAAATACACACGGGTGTCAGAAATCAGCACTGCTAGAACTGATGTTATCTTTTTTTTATATATATTTCTAGTTATATATGTATTGTCACGTACTAGAACTGTAGTTTTATTTTTCTCTTTGCCTGGTTATTGTACTTTTTAAACACTACCGCTTTTGCTCATCAGAAAACATGTTTCGTTCAAGTAACTTTACCAGGATAAAAAAAAATTTATCAGAGAAAATATTAAAAAAAAAATCTAAAAATAGACAAAAAAAAAAAAATCCCAGTTCCAAGCAGAGCATTTTGTTACCTTAACGTCTTTTATTTCAATAGGCTGCTGGCAGCTCAGAAAATCAGAATTACTGAGGTAATCATAAGCCATTTTCTTTACCATATTATGCAACTCTTCAAATTCTCTATACACATCAGGGAAGTAAGCTTTGGCTGGACAACCTTTTTCAACCTGGAAGAAAAGAAATGTGTTGTTTCCCCCTGTATATTTCAAATAACATGAAAGAAAAATCTTTTGTTTAATTCAATGTTTAAAAAACACTATCAGTCAAATCAAGACTATGGAATTTTCAGAAACACCACTGAACCAAGCAGCAGAGTTAGACTTTCAGTAAGACCCATCGACATTTTGCCTGTGTAAAACTGAAGTGGTGTCTACAACATCTATATTCTGCACAATTCTAACTTAGAAAAACCAGATACATTACTCATGGAATCTTTTTGTGTATATTAATGAAAGCCTCCCTAAAATAATTCATATCTTTACATTAAAAAGATAAAATAATAATCTCACCTTCATCAACAGGAATTCATACACTGTAACAAGCTCTGTAAGACGTGGGAGAACCAGCTCCATCAAGTCTTCATTATCACATTGTTGTATTAGCTGTCAAAAGCCATAATGAGTTTATTAGAGCAAAGTAGCCTACAGAGTTAACACAGCCCACATTCAGAACATAAAATAGTGCTGCTTTTCTGTAGGATACACGAAGGTACCTTACGCTACAGTGACTTCTTTACTTCAAATAGACAACACACAGCAGGCTCTCAGTCCTATAAGGCAGTTGCTATTAAAAATGCAAGCTAGGAGTAGGTTTGCCTTTTGGAAAAAGGCTGGAGGGAAGGATATACATACTGTATGTTTAAGCAGCTTAGAGAATAGAGGCAAACGTAACACCAAAAGAGGAGATAAATGAGAAACACCTCAAAACAGTTACTACCCATGTTTACAGACAACGCTCAGTCCCACAGATGTTGCAAACTCAGAAAAGGAACAATATGAGTCGACTTAGTAACCATAAAATAAATAAAATCTACAACAACATATAAGAAACAAAAAGTCCTATGAGCTGCATGGATTTTAATCCTCATTCTATCTTCTCCCAGGAGCTTACAAGATAGGGAGGGCCGCTGATATTTAGAAACATTGCCAAACTTCAGTTGGTTTTATTTCTTTTCATTGTACCAGAGGTGATGCACAATAGTAGCTACCAACTTCTTCAGAAGAAATTCTTCAGAAGAAAAGCAAGAGTACATCTACATGTCAAAAGACTCTTTCCACAGAGTTCCCATTTTCCTTTTTTTCCCTTAAAAGCCATCAATAATATTTTCTTCTTAGAAAATGCCTTAGGCTTTCATCAGTAAACAGGAACATCAACTGTCAATCCTTTTGAAAACGAATCTTTGCACTGATTCAAAAACTAAAACCAAAACCATTAGGAAAAAAAGATACTTATGAAATAATTGCAGAAGAGAACCATACCTCTTTTAACCTAGCTCTTCTTCTGAATACACTGCGCTCTGTTGACACACTACTAAGGGACTTTGAAGGGGACTGACCAGGTCTGCTAAGCCTTCCAGAGCACCTGGATCTTCCACCCATCCTTGGTCGACCGCGTCTCTTTGGTCGTCTGGGTCTTCCAGGTCCTTTTGCTGTTATGGGCCCCCGCTGTCCTGAACTGCTTTCATTCTGTTGTTCTGCCAACAGGTTTCTGCTTTCTGCAGACTTACAAGTCTTAATTAAAAGAAAAATACAAGTATTTTTTCATCATTTTAAACAGTGCTTTAAGTATAGCATCATTTTATAATGAAATTCTTAGTCTGGGCAAAAAATAAACAGGATACTAAACAAATGCAAGACTGAATACAAGCATAATTCCAAAGGTCTCATTTGTTTTCCTCTATCTACCCGTGTACCAGCTTTGGTAAACCTGATATTCTTTCTAGAAAACCTTTGCCTGGCCAAGAACATTGTTTAAAGCAACGAGTTACAGTACACACTTTGAGAATTGGTGTTTTCCAGCTAAAGACTAGAGGTACAACAGCAATCTAGCAGTCAGTAATAGTACTGAGATTGTCTGAAGAATTTCCATGATCTTGCATAAAATGAATGCTGCACAGGGAAATAAATGCATAATAATACAGTGAGTTCAGTATTCTGTGCTTCTCTCTTTTTCCAAAGATGACAGAATAGTGTAGGGAATGAGGGTTGTATTTGCTGCATTGGAATTCTGACCTGCAAATTTTTGTGTTTCTGACAACTTCTGTTTTACCAATAAAAGTAAAAAATGGGACGTTGCTACATCTAAAAGACTTTTTTTTTTTTTCTTCCCTACACAACAACTGCATCAGCTGTTGCTCCAAACTGTTAGGTAGGAGGTAATTTCACTTGGAAGAGAAGCTTTGAGTTGGCCAGCTTAAAACATCACAGAAAAAATGCCACTGAAGTAGCTTCCAGCTCAGAGAGTCAAGATGAAAGTACTCAGTTCGCACTAAGCCTCACTTTCAAGATCTGCTCTAGGAAGAGCTGCAGTCCACTCTGATTCCAAATAAGTTTATAAGTTTCACCACAGAAAATCCTCTATTTCAGTAACAGAAATTGATAAAGCAGTTGATGCCTTGCTGTCTGTCATGCAAAAGGTACGATCAATGTTAGCATTCTTTTCTGAGTGGACAAGAAGAGGCTATTAAAGCAGACCTGCATTAGTTAGAAATCCAGTAACAAACATTCAGAGAACGTTCTGTGTGCCTCTGCAGGAACACTGTTCCCAATACAATTTCAAAAAAACTGAGTTGTCATCTCTTATGAGCATTTTAATGAACAGTGTGTCTAAGTTTGCATATTAGTAAATATTACTGAGCAGTACAGACTTGTATGTTTAACTAACAAGATGTACACGTGAATTCACATGTATTTCAATTTCTACCTTCAGTCTTAAAAAAACACTGTTGTCAGTAGGAGCTCAGATGAATGAGTGCAGTATGCAGCTACTAAACTGCCCTTCTGATTTTTACAAAACTGACAGCTGTAACACACTTTACCTGTTCAACCTGTGAGCCAGCAGTTTCTTCCAAATTGGTAGGTAGTGCATTTTCATTATTTAAAGTGACAGCAATGGAATTCAAATGCACTGCACTCATAATTTCCTCTCCTATTCCGCAGAGATTGTCCACAGATACACTTCCATTAGGTTTATTTAAGGATGTTTTTTGAGGTACAGACTCCAGCTGTCCATGACCAGGGTTAAGTTTATAATGTCTTGCTAATCCTCCTTTTCCTATATAGGACTTTTCACAAGTCTGGCACTTAAACATTTTAGGTTTCAGATTATAATTTGAAGAATTGAACAATGCATCCTTTCCCTTCACCTTTCCTTCTTCATCATCTTCTATAATCAGCTCAGAGTAGTCATCAGAATCCGACTGATGACTATCAGCCAAATCCTCCATTTTAATGAATTTGTAATCTTTAGCCTTGTACTTTGGAGGGCGTGAAATCCGTCCAGAACGAGTTTTCACTTTCAAAGACTTTTTTAGCTTGTCATCTTTTTGGTTTTTTTCAAGGCATGGCATCAGAGCGTTTGTTGAGCTGGCTGCAATATTTGAAGACCTCGCAGGTGATACTCTGGCACGTGCAGTTTTCTGTCCGTTTAGCACCTTACTTGTAGGAATCTTGTTCACAGGCACTGATCCATGAGACGGTAAAGGTTTCTGCATAAGCAACTGAATTGGAGACTCAGAAGAACTATGCAGGAAAAGCTGCTGCTGCTGCTCAGGTCCTGTAACAGGCTGTATCTTAATTATCTGGGGATTAATAATGCCAAGTCCTGGCACGCTAGAATTTCTACCAACAGACTGACTCAGCATTACAGTTTTGGACTGGACTGGTGCCAAGGATGGCACTGGCCTTTCTGTTTCCTTCATCTGTCCTGGCTGAACTTGAACACAAATGGCTTCCAGCTGCTTTTGTGGAAAAAAGGAAGAGCTGAGATTACACAAATACCGCATTTGTTAGATGAACATAATATTTACCAATATGACACATCTATACCTTTAAAGGAAGGCATAGAGAAATGAGCACACATCATTCAATTTCCATTTCAATGCATCAAAGCACTGATTTAATGTCAGAGCACAAATTCTCTTCCTTCAAGCTATGGCTTTCCTGCACGTTCAGCAATGTAACTGCTGTCAACTAAAGCACATAAAGTCTTCTCCCAGGTCACACTGCAGCACTGTTTCCGCAAGCAGGCCGGTTCTGGGACAGCAGCACTGCCATCACCCAGGCACATCTGTAACCTTCATCGAAACAAATGCAGGAGAACTACAGCCCGTAACACGATGCAGGCCGAACGCCAGACCCAGGACACAGCAGTAAGTGCTCCGTTCAAGAAAACTTTACGACGACTGGTACCACATGCTCCATGCTTCCTCTTATCCCTTCCTTCCTATTCTCCCCTCTTCCAAGTTCCTGCCTTAGCTCTGCCCAATCTCCCACTGGCTCCTCTCCCCAAGGGAGCAGGCAACCACCCGCCTTCCCCGAGGGTCACAAATCATTAAAACTGGAGACGTCTTAAGACCACCCAGTCCAACCCCAGCCCATCCCCGCTGACCGCGCTCCTCAGTGCCACCTCTCCACGGTTCCTCCACGGACGGCGACTCCCCCACCCCCCTACGCAGCCTGTGCCGCCGCATCGCCACGCTTTCTAAGATCTCCTTCCCGCCCCGGAGCGAGGCGGTTCCTCCGAGCCCTACCTGCCGCGGGAGGAGGCGGGCGGGCGCCAGTGCCGCGCCGCGCTGCAGGGCCACGCGCTGGGCCGCGCTCCGCAGCCGCAGGGCCGCGTTCTGCACGACGGCTGCCGGCGG
>JAOWBP010002559.1:43897298-43958162 GCA_028571105.1 Tragopan temminckii | reverse complement strand
AGTCTCAACAAAGGGAAATGAATGCAGTTTGTTGCCCGTTGCTAACAGACCAGAGCGGTGAGAACCAGAAGCAAAGTAAAACTATCTTCTTCCCGTCCACCCTCTTCTACCTCCTTCCCTGGAGCAGCACAGGAGAATGCAGACAGTCCATAACCCTCCATCTCTGCTCCACCATAGGCCTCCCCTGGGCTGCAGGGCGCTGCTGCACCATGCCTGGAGCACCTCCTGCCTTCCTCCTGCACTGACCTTGGTGGCAGCAGGACTGCTTCTCTCCCAGCTGCAGTTCCGCAGCAGTTTTTCCTTCTCTTAAATCTGCTCTCCCAGAGGTGCACCCAGCGTCGCTCATGGCTCGGTTGGTCAACAAATGACTCAACTTTTATGGCTACTTGGGTATTTTTTTGCCACGGAAATTGGCTCTGCTGTTGTATGAGCATGTAGCACAGCCATTGTGTTTGTGTCTTAGTGGAGATCAGTTGCTAGCAAAAACTCTATTGATAAGCCTTCTTTAGAAATGTTGGATTTAACTACTTTGAATTTATGACTCCTGTTTTATATTTAGCTATTTAGATGGGAATTAAAACATAAGGAGGATGCAGTGTAAAGCATTCTTCTTGCTTGTGTTCCTCGGAGCTCACAAAAGATTAGGAATCATCCTGCTTGAAGCACTGCCTGCCCAGTTTCTGCTAACAGCCACACGTACTAAACCCCATGGTCTCACCCATACCTCGGAGTCTCTGCTATTGTCTCCTTTACCCATAATGGTTTTCAAATTCTATTTCTACTTCTAATAATCATTCCATGTGTAGTTGTGTAGAGAGCATTAGACTGTGTGATTGGTTTTAAATTGCTCTGTTTTCTCTCTTTTTCTAATTAGAAGGCCTAATGTGTGAGTTTAAGGGAAAAAGGAGGGGAAAACAATGTAGGAAATGAAAAGACTGTTTGAAATTACGGAGAGGACTGGGTTTTAAAGAAAATCTGGGTAAAAAAAATATATATATTTTCTACATTGGAACAGCGTGAAGCGTGATAATCAGAAAACCTTAGCTGCAGATGATAAAAACAAGAAAAGAAATGACAGTTCTCCCAGAAGCTTCTTTGTTGGAGAAAGGGGGGGTTGCATGGGGACAGTTTCTGCTAATTAAAATGTAAGCACTCGCATCACAAGGTAAAAAGACTTTTAACAAGTGTGAAGCTTGGGGAGGAGAAAAGAGGTGAAAACAACACAAACTGATTGCTAGTTGGAAAACATCATTAGAATGTCTCTGCCTATGTGACTTTTCTCTCTGCAAAATTCCTTGGCAGGCTCTCTCCGCTGTGAGGCTGTATTTATACTTGTAAATTAAACATATCTGGAAATCTTCTTGGCCACAACTGGCACGAAATGACCCACATCTACGCTAGTAAATTCCCTTCTCCTCCAATCCAAGCAGTAGGACAGAATCTGCTTGAGGAGTGACCTTAGAAGGAATCCTCCCATCAGGTTAGGAAGGCTTCTGGGAGAGCAGTGTCACAGAGCACATCCACGGCTCAGAGCGCTGTCACGGCAGCTTATGCAGACAGCTGCACTTCCTTGGAGTTACTGCTCTCCTGCTGTTATTTTGACTCCCCAGAGGGGCTGAATAGGGTAGAGGAGATATCCTACTCCGCCTCCCTGGGTTTGGATCTTTCTCAAATAATAAGACTAGCTCAAAAGCAAGAGTAGCGTAGAGCTTAACAGAGTTGGGTTTTGTGCAGATAAAATAAATGGAAGAATTATCAAGGATAGAATCGGTGGGTGCTATAAATAAAGGGAAACAGGAGGACACGGTGGGTGAATAGAACCAGTCAGTAGGATTGAGAACAGTTGATTAGAATGCTGGAGGAGAATAAAGGAGGAAAGAAATGTCAGTTCTGAAGGAGATCAGAAGAAGACTGAGAATATTTAAGAAAAGCCTTATTGGCCTACTTGGATACTCTTGACTGAAGACGATGGGGGAATAAAGCTTTAAAATCAGTAATTACTTTTCTTTAAAAAAGAAAAAAGTGAAACAATGCCAAGGTACCCTTTCAAGAAAATGGTACATTTCTGAAAGACACGAAGCATAAATGCATTCCTCAGTTGCTAATGCACTGCAACAGAAAGGATAAGAAGTGCCATGTGGAGAGCATTGTGTCTCTGAGCAAGGAGGCAGTGGTCACTCCTGAAGCTTGGGTTAGTGCATTTCAGGAACATGAGTTTATGTAATATGAGCAGCAAAATGTTGTTTTCTGTTATTCCTTATATTTCCTCTCAAACAATGGATGTGTTGACAGGAAAAAAAACAACCCAAACTTTTATTAAAAAAAAGATTCCAGAAGTCAGAGTTTAGCAAATTATTATGGATCGTTATGCAGTCGTTATAACAATTTCTACTGTAAACTGAAACAATGTGTTTTTGTTTTTAGAATATAAACCAGTTTGTAAGATAGGAGAGGGAACGTTTTCTGATGTTCTGAAGATGCTGAGTCTTAGAGATGGAAAGTACTATGCATGTAAATGCATGAAACAACATTTTAAAAGGTATGCATAATTAATTCTACTCTTGCAGGGTATCATATTGAAATTTAGTGGGGAAATGAAAAACAAGGATTAAGTGAAGGTTTTTGAATACTTGTGTAGTAAAAAGGTTTGCATGCAGTGTAGGAAGAGATCTCTGCTGCTTATTATGAAGGGCCTTCCTGTTTGGCATTGGGGTTATTTCCTTGAGTACTTGAACTGTTGTCCTTTACTATAGCAAATGCTGCCTGACCACTGGGATCGAGGGTTAAACAAGAAAAATAGGGGCCATGTGGAAGCAGAGACATTCACTTGACATTCTTCTCCAAATATATATGCACCCAACTCTGCTTTTTTGGGTCACTGACCTTGTATTCTCAGTTAAATCTCTTAACTTCCTACTGATCACAGTGGGAGTGACACATTTGTACAGAAGACGTAAATTAGGACATTTTGCTCTTAAGTGAAACTTCTCTAATGTCAATGGTTTGCTGTCTCAGAGCTTTAGAGAAGGAAAAGTGGAAGTGTGAAAAAATTACTGTAAGCTCAAACAAACACAAAAGAACCCAAATATTTTCAATTAATGATGTGACTTCTGATTCTCTGCCACGTTAGACAACTGTTGGGTCAATTATCCCCATCCCTGGAGGTGTTCGAGGCCAGATGGGATGGGGCCCTGGGCAGCCTAGTCTAGTATTAACTGGTCTAGTATTAAATGGGGAGGTTGGTGGCCCTGCATGTGGCAGGGGGGTTGGAGATTCATGATCCTTGTGGTCCCTTCCAACCCTGGCCATTCTGTGATTCTGTGTGATTCTGTGATGCATTACTTACTACTGACCAGACTTGTCCAGTTTCTGATCAAAAGAGTACTGAAACTACCTGCTCAGCTACATCAAGATTAGGAGGTATGCAATTCGGTGGTAGGGAGTAACAAGCCAATTTATGTCTCATGTAGTACAATTTTAATGTTTTTTAGGCCTTTAACCCTCTGGTGAATTGACTGACAAATTCTCTTGGTAAACTGTTTGAGCAACAGACAAGTGTTTTAAACAGAACAAGCCCACTCAAAGCATTTCTCCTGGTTTCAAATTGGAAAATTATGATTTGATGTTTAGCTTTAAAGTCATGAAAAAGCTTATGTCTCCTGTTCTGATCCATTTAACAGTGTACAAAGCTTTTTGTTTCCTCCTCCCTCCTCAGAGGTTCTATAGCATGTGGTTTTGTTGTTTATTATAGTCTAGGAGGGCAACAAAATAATTAATCAACAGCTGAATAGCATATATTTTTCATGTAATTGCTTAACATTCAAACTGAATTTTAAAAGTTAAATTTGGCAAGGCTAGACTGTCACTTCCAGCAGCATGCTGAGCAATAATTGCTATATATGCTACACCAGCTTAGAATGAATTGCATCATATTATGTGTCACAAAATTCCTCCCAGCTGTGTCCATGGCACAGTAACTGGTGTCTAGAGCACAGTACATGACTGATCATGTTAAGGTAAGTCCAGCTGCTCTGGACTGCAAGAAGGAATAGAGCCAATAATCTGCTGATTATTGATTTGTTCCATAAAGAAACAAAGCAGGCAAATGATTTATTTGATCCTGCATTTGAAAGTTCAGTTTCAGACTAATGTGGAGTGAGTTCTGACAGTCGTGGCAGGGGAGGACAATTATAATCTCGTCTCTGATTGCAAGTCAGTTTTCTTTTTCTTTTTAATTCAACTTTAGTATTGAACAAGTGAATAATCTGAGTGAAATACAAGCCCTGAGGAGGTTGAGTCCACATCCTAATATCCTTATGTTACATGAAGTTGTTTTGTAAGTACGGTTCATTCATTTCTTCCTTATTTTGTTCAAGCAATATGCGGTAACTTCTGGATCGAGGCAACCTGTAGGAGCTTAGCTAGCCTTTCCTTCCAGCAGAAAGAAATCTGTCAAATTCTGAAGTCATTGTGGTTTTTTTTGTTAAATGAGAGCTTGCTGTCTTTTGCAGCACTCTGAAAAACACTTCAACATCGGTATTAAGATGACAGGCTAGATGTATTTCCAGCATACCTAAACTTCATGTCGTAACGTATAATACTTGCTGATGATTTGAACCCATGTCCCAAACCCACTGAGTTACTTTAATTGCACAACACTGAGTCTGCTGGAGACTCTTGGTTTGGCATGCTCAGAGCTTGATGAAATATGCCCTGGTACTTCAAGGATCTTGGTTTGGCCTGGCAGTTTGAAGTCAGGATCCAGACAAGCTATTTGGCAGCATCATTTTGTAGGTAGGTTTACAGATACTCCTTTGCAAATAATACATGAGAAGCTGGTAGTTATGTCAGCAGCTCTCTGCAATTCTCAGCTTCAGCTGCTGTGATATGAATACAGTGTCATCCAGATGGCTAACCAGCTCACCTAGCTCTTTCTCAGTCTGTCTGTGAACTGGATTGCTTATTGTACCCTCACTCATTAGTTGTCAGCGTTGCAGAGGGGTGTGCTTTAATGCAATGATCTTCTTAGAAAAATGGAAGACCAAGAGATATCTGCCTCTGCAGGGCAGTGAAATGGAAAATAAAGTATTAGATATAGTATCATGTACCTAAACTGCTGTGAGCAGAGATTCCAGTCAGATGCTTATTTCCACTCAACAGGCTACTGATGACCAAGCTAGAAAGTATTTTCATGTATGGCATAATCTTTTTCCTACCTTGTTGTAAGGTTGTATCACTTCAATTTACTGGAAATTTCTGGATATTGAACAGTGTTGTATAGCTCAAAAAAAAAAAGCATTCCAACACCTTCGCAGAGTAAGTCAATTAAATTTTGCAAAAGATACTCTGGATAGTGCAAACTAAAAGTATGAGATGTCAGAGCCTAAGCTGGAAAACATGAAAGCATCAATTGAAAATGTCCATTTTAGTACTGGTTAAATTACTTTTTCTCTACACTGTATACAAATCAACATGTACATTTTATTTCTAGTTTAAAGTCTCCTAATTTGTTTCTTCAGTGACAAAAAAGCTGGCTGCCTTTCACTGATATGTGAACTTATGGATATGAATATTTATGAACTGATAAAAGGTATGTGGCATATGCTTAAACAGACAAACTCTCCTTGTGTAGACTACAAAGTGGAATTAATTATATTCTCTTCACTCTTCCACGTTATGAAATTTGTAGTGAAATTTTGTGCTGTACTGATTTACTCTCTTTCATCTACCCAGTTGTTTAAAGCATGGATGCATGCAGAAGGTTTCTAAAGAGTCAGGTCAGTGCTCCTCTATTTCTGCAGTTAAACTTTACATGACGACTTGGAAACAACCTTGACTACAAAAAAAATGGCTTTATATAACAAAAAATGCAACTTGAACAGGCTCTTGTTAGGTCAGGGCTGCAATGAAACAACGTGAAAATTATTCCGGTTTGTTTTAGAGACCACTCAGTAATGCTTTTCCACTTTTCAGTGAACATTTTTCACTGAAAACACCTATTTTGGAGAATTCTGAATGTGGCTGTAAAAGCAGGTGAGATGCCACAGGGCTTAAGAAAGCATTCCTACAGAAGGAACAAACGCTGATTTAAGAAAGGATCTGTAGACACCAAAGGAGTTGTTACAGTAACTGAGAGGCACTTATTTACAATTTCAGTAGTAGAAGAGGATTTTTTGGTGGAGTTATTTAAAATTTTATTGTCTTTATGGCTGGGAGATTCATTTAAGTAACTCAACACACTACTGATATTCAGAGTAGTAAAATAAAGACTTGCTCTCACACAGTACCCGTGACACTGAGCGTTCAGATCGGTAAAGATCTGAGATTAAAATAGAGTTGTTTGACTCCACTGATCAAAGAAACAAACACAAATAATTGCTGGTTTTATTAAGGCTTTTTTTTTTTTTTTCCATGACGAATTTGTGAAGTGAAGTCAGACGAGTAGCTGAGTGCAGGAAGGAGCCCTCATTGATTGAAGTTAGTTCAGCGCATTAACAACAAACCTGCATTTTCTCCCTCTAGGAAATATACCACAATTGTGGAAAAAGAGAATGCATAGATTGGCTCTTTAACTGCCTTTATTTTTTTTCACCCCAGAGCACTTGCTTTCTCTGTGTGTGTGTGGTTTTTTTTTTAATGTGAAAAAGCCTGCTATATTAAGCATTGAACACAGATGGAAATTAATCTAGTAGTTTCAGTGTGTTCTGGTTTTAGTATTTGGTTAATTCGTTAGTTTTTGCTTTTAATTTTAAAACAGCAAGATTATTTTCCAGGTAGGTGTTGTTTGTTTGTTTGCTTCAGAAAATGACTTTGGTGGTTTCACAGTAGGCATCACTAGTTTCCTATGGGGCTTGATCCTTCCATTTTGTTCCCTCCGTTACACTGACAGATTCCTGTTAGTTCAGTTAAGGTTATTTGTGTTTGCATGAAGACATCGTTCTCTTGCTCTCAGTGTGTGGGGGTATCAGTGACAACCAGCCTTGTCTTTGCTTGTGTCAGAACACTTTGGTCATTTAAAATGAGGAAGTAAATAAGGCTCAGAGAGAGGTGGGGAAGATGCCCCAAAGAAAAATGACTGCAGTCTCCTAATGCTGCCTTCTTACGGTTCGCTTCGTAATGGCTTCCCAGTAAGCTTTCTGCAGTGATAAATCTGAAAGTAGAAGAGCATCTGCTCCAGATTTTAGTAGCGACCTGTGAAGAGGAAAAAACAACTGAGCACGACTTCTTTTCATGAAGGTTTGGTTTCTTAAATATTACCAGTAATCAGAGTTGGTTTGAATGGCCAAATCTTTTAACATCTTTTCTACTGAAAACAGCAAAAATCCTGATGTTGAAACACCACCTCTCTCTACTGGGGTAAGAATATGACACTTCCTGATGCAAGTGTGCTCAGTTTCCAGCGCCCTGTGAGCTGATCCTGCTGAGTGGATTACAGAGGCAGACTGGAGGTCCCCACCTCCTGCCCCACCTGTTACCCACGCTGATGGCAGCGGGCACAGGGCTACCTGCTTTGGTTTGCAAAATTGTGATCACTTCTGCCACTGCTGACAACATTGCAGCATTATATAAAGGCATTATAGCGAGATTAAAAGGCCTTTGGAGCCTATAAAAGAAAAAGGCCCAGTAGTTACTGTAGGGCTCTGAAAAATAGATGCATTTTATAACTGTCATTACGGTGCAACAGCAAGCAGCTACCTGAGTTAACCTGTAATTTGCAAGTCAATAGTGAATCACAGACATTTAAACATCACACTAATTTGAGGTGATGATGGATAGGAATCATGAACCTGAAGGCCTGTAACTTTTTTTTAGAAAGGAAATCAGGTGTTTAGAGGTGAAATACTGACTTCTATCAGAACTTGGAGATGCAGAAGAAGAAAAACAGGCAGTAAAAGTTAAGGCCATTTACAGACTATTGAACTGACAGTTATGTTAGCCCAACAACTCTGGTTCTCACTGAAATTTAAATTATGCCTGAATTTGAGTGGAAAATGGATTCAAAGCTAGCTTTAAATGACAGAAATAGTGTAACTGGAAATGTAATGTCAGTGCATTACTGGAAGCTGCAGAGTATTTCCTGGTATTCTCTTGTTTGCTAAAAATGACCTGGACAACTTGAAATTTAATTCTAGGACGGAGAAAGCCGTTACCTGAAAAAAAAATAAAGAACTACATGTACCAGTTATGCAAATCTCTTGTTCACATACATAGGTAAGAGACCAGGCACAGCAACATCTTTGCGGTAAATGCATCATTCACTGATTTTGGGGTCATTGCTAAGCAGATTCATACAAGTACCTGAGGCAGCAGACTGCTGCAGGGTGAAAAAAGGACATTGCCCAGGTGCAAGCTGGTGGCCAGTGCTGTTGCCAGCACCTGAGGGGAGCTGCAGGAAGCCTTTCTGGGAGCATGGGGGCCTTCCCATCCTTTTGTAACCACACAAGAGCAAAAGTAGAATGCTTGACCTCCCCTTCCTCCACTTACCCTTTCCCCATTCCCATACCTGCAGTTCTTGTCCCACTGTGGTGGTAGAATTAATTTTTTACTCTGCTGTTGGTAGAGCTGATGGAAGTGTTAATTACTTTATGGTTGATTTGCTTGATTGGTTTTTGTTTGTTTTACAAATAAGTGGAAGCACCGATAATATTTATCTTTGCACTGAACTCTTCTCTCTCATGTGTTTATATTGGTACAGAAATGGGATATTTCACAGAGATGTGAAACCAGAAAACATATTAATAAAGGTAATGCATTTTGTGTGGAGAATATTTAACTGAAAATGAAATGTATCGGTATATTTTTGTTTATGCTGAGAAAGTAATACTTCTTTAGGAATACAAAGTTTTTATTTTATATATATATATTATTTTGTTATATATTATATAAGTAATTATATACTTATATAAGTATATATGATATTACTATAATATTTATATTATATATAAAATATATATATATATAAACATTATGTAATTTATATTAATTACATAAAAAGTTGCCTCTGATGCTTCAGTCCTAATCTAGAGGAATGAAGGAACAAGCAGATTTGTTACTGGCACAAACCTGAGGTAGATGAGATGTGTTAGAGCCTCCCTGTGTCCATGCCCATGTGTCAAAGCCCTGAGGCCAGGCTGAATGGGGCTTTGAACAGCCTGCTTATAGCAGGGAGGTTGGAACTGGATGATCGTAAAAGTCCCTTCCAACCCAGACTATTCTGTGATTCTACGATGATTCTCTGCCAATCTACAAAATGATCCTTAATCATGTATCAGCTTATATTTTCCTCTGTGTTTATTTAAAGATGAGCAATGGGATTCAGTTCTGCATCTTTCTTCCTAGGTTTAATCTCTAAGTGTAGTGGAAGTTACTCCTACAGAAGAGAGCAGAAGATAGTAGCTTTCAGAAGATTTCTTCATTGAAATCTATTCTCTCACCAGTTCCAGAATGTTATTTTGCTAATGTCTGAAAAACAAGGATTTTAAAGTCCAGTTGATGAAATTTTATTTTCTGGAGATATTTTTTTCTTTTTTTTATATCATAGAAGCATACAGGAGAAAACTGTTGCAAAAGGAAGCTGAAACCATCCGTTATATCACTGCTAAACGCAAGAAGTCAAAGAAAATAACTTAATCCAGATGTCCCATTTAGCGGGCTTCCTTTCAGTAATTGTCCATATGCTTTTCAATTAACTCTTAGCTCTGTCTTTTAATGATGTAGAAAAGCATTTCTTCATATTGAGGGACACAGATCTCTTCAACTCTTGGAGCTATGTGCTATTTAAATGCAGTTTTACTGCTGCAACGCTCCCCTTGGGCTTTCTGAAATTTGATTTGTTAAGTCTTTAATCTGTGATTTCTTTTATGATGACTGCTTCACATGTGTCAGGAAAATCCTTGCCTGAATATTTCTGTGTTTCTAAATTCAAGATACTTTATTTTTGCAGCAGAATACCCTGAAGTTAGCAGATTTTGGATCTTGTAGGACGATATATTCTAAGCAGCCATACACAGAATATATCTCCACACGCTGGTACCGAGCACCTGAATGCTTGCTTACAAATGGCTACTATAGCTACAAAATGGATATATGGAGTGCTGGCTGTGTTTTCTATGAAATCACAAGGTACCGTGTTCAGTGGAGAGTCTTGCTTATTGCTATCAAGAAAATCAAAGGTAAATAACTGAAATGAGGAGCACATGGTAAAGATAATCTGGTCTTTGTTTCCACCATTTCGTGAAACTTCACTGCACGATCAGTCTGCAGGGCTGATGAGGCAGTAATCATCCCTTGTCTGGCACTCTGTTCACCTTATTGTGCCAGTAGCAAAGCAGCAAGATGTTTGGGAAGACGTCATACCCATTACAAAATATTTACAAGGAGAGTAACATTGTTGAACAGTCCCCTGCTCCCAAGCCTCTGTCTTCATATTTGAATTTTACAGGAATGTATTTTATCTGCTGTGTCTCTGAAGTACGGCTCAAGTCCTGGCATGGATATCACTAGTTATCCTCAGCCTTGTTAATACACTTGATGGCAAATTTTCCCCTTTTTTCATGACTTCTGTGGAAACAGGAGATCGGAGAAGGCACTCCCTTGCATTTACTAGTTGGTGTATGAAATAGGTCATTCAGGACCCTTGTGCCATGCCAGAACCTTGTGTCCTGGGATATTTTCAAGTTGGGTTCCAGTGAAGGAAGCGCTCAGAAAAAAATAGATTAAAGTCCTACAGGATTATCAAAGATGATAAAACCATAACTCAGTGAAATTGTCCGAGGTCTTCAAAAAACTAAAAACCACCATGACTGTTTCTCCAGCATCTCTGTGCCCTAGCAACAGCAACAGTTCTTCTCTATTCTCCACCCACACTGCTGCCTCTCATACGCAACCAGGAGTGGTAACATTTGCTTTGCTTCTTTCCTCCTCCTCCACATGGCAGGCGCAGCTGCTGCCATCACATTAAATGACAACTCTTATGCTTTGGCTGCTAACTTGTAGAAACAGCTCTCATTTGGTCAGAAAACTGTTAACTGAAAAATTCCAAATGCGGTAGTTCTCTTGCAAAGTAAATTGGGAACAAATGTTTTAAAAATGCCGTGTTTTCCCATTCCAGTTTGAATTGATGTGCTTTGAAGTTTTGCAAGAAAATTACACGCTGCAAACGAGATATTTCCTCCTAATTTTAGCTTAATGTAACAAATTTCAGTCTTTGCAACCACTGCACATTTTCAGAGACCTAATAGATGTGTTCAGAAAGAAATGAGGAATGTTCCTTGGAAATAAGTGAATTTTCAAAAGTACAGCTTTGCCAAGCTGAAGGAAGTTATGGACAGGTTTGTTTCTTCTTAAGAGGATCTTGCAGTTTTTGCTGTTGAACATTTGCCAAAGTCTACACTTGAGACCACATTTTTGGAAGAATCTTTTAATCTTACTGAGTCACACTTGTCTTTCAAGTCTTCTCCCTTTCTCTGCTCCTCATAAACCTGGGCTCCTGGATTGCTCAGGATTCCTTCCTTTTGTGGACTGTGCAGTTGTCGTTCCTTCAGTTGTAGCGTTACACTTCGAGATGGTGCATTTTTGACGTTTTTGTCATTCATGTAAAAGCCACTCCCACTCCTGCTTGAATTGTGAGATACAGCTGTGCAACAGGAATCAAATCTCTTTTTCTCCTTCCTCTCATAGCCTTACAAAGGCATTCAGAGAGGTGAGCAGACAGCTGTTGGATTGAATTTACCAACAGTTAATAGAAGTTTTTCCCTTCTACAAAGGGGGCTGAATGTTTTGCTTTCAAGAACCAAGTGGTGCTAAGGAAGAAGTATTTCTTAAAATTATATGCCAAATGAAATGTTCTGCCTGCATGGAAGAAGGGAACATATGCAAGAATTGAATGTTAGTGAACCTAACTCGTTGAGTGAGATTGCTCTATTGATAACAATGTTTTCAAGGACTATTTGCAAGTTTTATATTAACCGAGGATCAGGCTCAGGAATGTAGTTCAAATTACCATCTCTCCAGTGCTGCTGCTTGAAAAGAACCTGTGTGTAGGAATGGAATGTTTCTTATAAATATGTATTTCTTTGTGCATACACAGTGAAAGGGAATGCTTGGTTTTGCTGTCTTAAGAGGAGGAAAACACTCTGTTCTGTGGGATCTGCAACTATGTTAGAAGAAAACAAAATCCTATAACCACTACCTTTCACAAGGAGGGATGTTGTCCTTACGTATTTTACCCCAAACCTGTGAGGAAAGGACAACTATAGATTTCTGTTTAATAACCCAAACATCCCTTTCAATCCAAAAATGCAGCTGTAGTAATCTGCTGCTCGCATATTATCCTGTAGTTGTTGGCTGGTATTAAAATTGTTCACAAATAAATAATCCTAAAGTTCATCTTTCTCTTAAATAGAAGAAAACAACAACAATCGGTGACAGTGATGTCACTTAAACTAGTTTAACTGTCTGTTGTGTAATGTTACTACCACCTCTTGCTTTGCAGTTTTCAGCCTCTCTTTCCTGGATCTAATGATCTGGACCAAATTTCAAAAATCCACGATGTGATAGGCACTCCTGCCAACAGAACTCTCAACAAGTTCAAGCAGTAAGTATGCATTCGCATAGTTATTAATCTCAATGGTTAAATATCCAAAATACAACTGTACAGCTGGGATGTTTCTGGGCAGGGAACCGCCACAAATTTCTACTTGTGTTGTGACAGCTGCTGACCAAAGAGCGTTGTCTTCTTTCTACCCCTCTTCCCCAGAGACCGTCACACATTTGTGATCCTTGTAGGCACAGCAGAAGAAATCCGAGCTCAGAACAATCTTATTTGGCCTTTTTTTCCCCCATACTATGCTTAAGGCCAATGACATAACTTGTTAGGAAAGAAAATGTTTTGTCCAAGTATTACTTATTTTCCCCTAACAATTGATTTCCTAACTCCGATATTTTTTTTTTCAAGTGTAAGTTGCAATTTTGCTGTGAATATTTATAAGTAACTATTCTCAACTTGCTTAACACAGGTCAACAATTTTGAATTTTCATTTCCCTTTTAAAAAAGGAAAAGGAATACCTCCTCCGGTGCACAATTTATCTGCTAAGGGATTAACTCTCCTGTACGCAATGATAAAATACGATCCTGATGAGAGAATTGCTGCCCATCAAGCATTGCAGCATCCTTACTTTCAGGAGCTCTGGCAAGTGACTTCAAATCATTTCAATCTTGAGCACTAAGATCAAGAAGTGGAAGAACACTGTGTGCTTATTATTTCAAGTAGATTGAAGTGAAGTTTGCTTACGGTGCTGATACTTAGCTTTTGCAATACAATGAAATATCAGTCAACATAATTCTTTGCACTAAGTCCAAACTTCACTTAAAGCATAACTGACATTTTTCCTCTTCTTCTTTTTGCCCCAAACTTTTTAGGGCAGCTGATACGCAAGCATTGGCCACGCACAAAAAAGTAAGATTACTAGAAAACACAGTAGGGCAAGTACCTCTGCATTTGTGGCAAATTTCAAAGGGAAGTCAAAGAGAGGTAATATTTACATGGAAGCATTGACAGTCCATTTTGAGAAAGTGATTTGTGAGACTGAGCTTGTCAGCTAGAAACAAATGTTTTACTTAAGCTGATTACTTGGTTTTATTCAGTCTGCCCCAAACCAATCTTCATTGGGTCCGGAGCAGAACCCCATCCCCCCAAACCCTGCAACAAATGAGTTAGAATTTAAAAGTTGTGACACAGCATAATGCCTTTGACAGAGTTTTCATAGGTGCTGCTGTTTAGGAGGTCAGTGCCTCGTTTTTCAAATTATGGTCTTCTTCATTTTTTCCAATTTACCTCTGAATTTAAAACAAATTTTTTTCAGATACATTTTCTGTCTCTGCTCAAACTTTATTTTTGCCTTTCAAGGCCTTCAGTCTACGTATGTTTTTTTGGTTATCTTCTTTTTTAACATTGTTATTCTGTGTTTAGCTGATAACCAGACAAATCTTGAACTTAACTCAGAAAATCAGCAAATTAAAATTGGATTCAAAATTCTGGCTTCTAAAACTCTGTAGTCAAATAATGTGAAAAATAACCAACAAATGCACTCTTAGAATTCACTGTATCTGAAAAGTGAGACAGAAATTGGTACTGCATGCAAAAACTCTCAAGTACAGCTTTTTCACACACACAAAAGAAAGCAGTCACCATAAAAATATATGTGCATCTAACATTGAAAGCATTAGTTCTTCTTCCATAGCATCAGACACGTTTTTCCACCACTTTAATTCCTGGGTTAATAACGTGAGCTTTGTGAAAATTTCCGTAAGGAAAAAATTGCACGAAATATCTCATGGGATAGTAATTAAAAAACAAAAATGAACAAACAACAACAAACAAACACACTGAAATAGTATTTGATTTGTTTTGTTTTCCCTAAGATGCTCTCAGAGAAATTAAACATTATTTCTCTATCCTAAAAGCATTCTCTTAGGAAAGTCCAGGATAAAGCAAAACGTCAGCAGGGACTTCCCTGTGGAGAACTACCAATGTTAAGACCTTCTGGAGCAGCTAACTTGCCTTCCCCTCCTACACCTACTTTACATTCAGTTTTTCCTGCAGCTAAGGAAAGTGGTGAAACCTCTGTGCTGCAGTCTGTTAGATTTATTGGATCAAATATGGAGGTACAGATTCTCACTTGCTCATTAAAGTATAACAACAAGATATGTTTTATGGAGCATATTTTAAACTTCTGTTGTTTCTTCAACAGTCCGAGAAACAGAAGACTCTTAAGTCTTCCCTAAAACGTTACCACTTACCTGCTATAGAACGAAGAGGAGGAGGTTACTGACCATTTTAAGGTATTGAGGGAGTGAAGAAAAACAAGAGTATGCAGTGATGACTGTTAGAGATCCAACAAGAACAACAGTGCTTTATTTTGTGTTCCTCTGACAATTGTCAGAAACCCCCAAGAGCTATAAAGGGCTGCTTACCTAACGCTTGGGTGTTCTGCTACTGAAGATGATTGATATTTAATTAAACACTCTACATTGGACTTTCTAAATATATATATTTTTTCCTTTTAGAACCCGATGGAAGAAGGGATTGGTTAAAAATAACATGAGAGGATTTGTTGAGGTTCAGTATTAGGAATGGAACGTTACCTACAAAATACAAGTTTTCATATTAGATAATAAATGACTGCTAACTTCTGGAAAGTATTTACCTCCTGTATTTAATGACTTCAACCTCAAGCTTTACTGAGAACTTGCAGATTATACAAACATATATTTGATTTTGATACAGTTAGCATAACTGGTCAATATTTTTATATACCTACCAGTTAAAAGGGTAAGCAATTTTTTTCTGATTCAAAAGCAAACCAACTAAGACTCTGCTCACATACTTGTCTTAGCGGAGGAATTGCAGTCCAACAGTAGATCAGAGAAAAGGGAGACTTAAACAGCAGAATGCAGCAGCATAGGTAGGTGCTCTTTCTCTTTTTAGTTTGAAAGTCATACTGAGTGAAGGTCATCTTCCTCCTGCTCTTAAGTAGAAAATAATTCCTAGCTACGATTATATCAGAAGTGAGTGCGACTACATGAAGACACGGTGACCAGCTGAGTTATACTGTCCTGCTACTGATATTCATCTTTGTTTGTTAGGAGTTCATATTGTTCAAACCAAACAGGTGGAGAGCTTGAACGGTAATAAGGCAATCCAATATTTGTTTGAATTTCTAGCATTGGTTTATATTAAAAAAAAAAATAATAAATTAAAAGGTGTGATGCTAAGCTTAGGAAACGGAATGAAGGACTGCAGCTCTACAGGCAACAAAGTACAAACAGTAACCTCCAACTTTTTACATTTTTTGCTGTGAGCTTATCCAGTGGTTTGTGCTTTTTTTTCTCAAGAACAGATGGTGAAAAAAGGTTATCGGACTTTGTATATCACCAGCAATTTTCTCTCACATCAGTATTTGGTCTCACGTCAGTATTTGAGGCTGTTGGTCTGTTAGAATGAAAAAAAAGCAATTCAGCAGATTGCTTTTGCTATGAAAATTGGGTATTTCATATGAAGCACCACTGTGGAATGTTTTCTTCATTTATTTTAAGCTTTCAGGTGGATCTTGCACATTTGGGCACGTACAGTGCTTCGTGGACATTTATTTAATAACAAGTTCCTTACTATTATTCTGGAAACCAAAAATAGTTCTCTGATTGCTGGACTGGTGGGCAAACTTGAGTTTTCCCACTTGCTTTCTACTTAAAACACATTCAACTTTAAAATGTAAATTGGCAAGCATTGTTCCTACCCTCATCCTTCCAACTGAAGTTCTGTACTGAGACATCTCTTTCATTATTTAATTTACTTTAATCTATAACTATTTTTTCCTACCATGTTAAGAGCTATACCTTTTGTAGAACTCTACATTATTTCCAGGTAAGTTGTTTTCTTTTTCTTCCTAAAATCAGTTTTTCCATAGTGGAGAAAGGATGGGGGGTGGAAGACTTCCAGGTGATTGCCAAGTGGTAGAGATACTGCAAAAAACCAAAAGCACACACGGACTCCTTCTTTGCTATTCAACTATGATTTGTAGCAGGATGTGCTCTACAAACAGGTATGTAAGTAGCTGCTGTTATTACCCTAATGTTGGATGCTATGGTCCTTATGGTACTGTTGGTTTTTTTTCCTACAGCTGGTAAATTACAAAAAGTCCTTTAAAGGCCTTTATTACATCTTTTCCTCAGCTGTTTCACTTTGACTCAAACAGTATGAAGCACTCATACAAAGAACTCTCCAGGGAGATAACTGCATTAGTTTTCAGTGACAAGGTTTATCTGTATTTTAACAGTTAAACCCAATACGTTAATAAAACAGAACTTCTGAACAATAATGCTGCTCAGTTTCAATATTTTCCCCATTCCCTGTATTTTAGAAAACCCCAAGTATATGAGAATTGTAAAGTACAGTTCTGTCTTTAAATGATGTAGACAATGCAAATGCCAGTTTATAAATACATCTGACACTTCTTTATATGCTAGCTGCGTGACAAGAATAAGAGATGTAGTTACAAGCTATGCAGTTGTTTCTCTCCAGGTTTTCATTCATCTCCTGCCTAAAGGTGCCTAATGGTTACTTGCAATTAAAAGCATTCCAACCCAGCTACGTGACTGGGAGCAGGACAGGCAGTTGGTTGGTGAATTATGGTCTCACGCAGAGCTTGTGCCTACTGTCAGGCACACTGCACTCTCAGGCTTGTGGCCTCAGCTCTGCTCTGCTGACCCAATGCCCATCTGCAAGACTGGCCAAGAGGCTGTGTGTTTCTGCACAGCACTAAGAGATGGCAGGGACGTGGGTCATTGCTGGGGCTTGATATGAGACAGCAGCTCTCTGTCTTTTTTCCAAGCTTTGCAAGAAATACCAAAAACCAGTTTAAGTATTCTGTTGCCAACTGACTTAAATTTAGACAAGCAGCATTAAACTGTACAAATGCGTGGAGATGCATTTCCATAATAGTTACCAATTTAAAACTGTTGAATTGTAAACAAGATGCCTATAAGAGGGAACAATAAGTTGTCTCAAAACCATGTCTTCTTCTGTATGCTGACATCATTTTAAGTTTGCCAGGTCAGAAGGTGGCTGTGTCTACTCCCGCTGGATTATTCACTTCTAAACTCCCAGACAAATAGGCAGCATTATGTGATTACAAAATCCTCACCCCACAAAGCTGTCTGCGAGATTTCCGCTGCCTGATGTGCTTCGAGATAAACCATGAAGAATGAGAACGAACCAAAGTTACTTCATTTTCCTAGTCAAAATTCAACTATATTAAATATGAAGCCATGTTCCAGGTGAGATTTTTTAAAAGGAATTTGTTCTACAAAGTTTATATTATATTTCTGTACCAAACATTTAATTCAACAGAGGGTTGATTACATCAAAACGGATCAAATTTGAACAAAAAGTAAACAAAAATGCATATTCAAGATAGTTTAATATGTATTTTCTGAATTAGAAATATCACTTTCTTAAATGACCGAGTTTCTAGTGTAATGATCCATTAATCCCCTCCCCATCACTGAATTACATTATTTATACATATAATACAGAGCTGATTGCAGTTGGAAACAACAATATTAAAATAAATGTTTAATAGATACAAAGGATCTTCTTTCCACAACATAGTTTTTCTGGTGTTTAGACACCGATTTTAAAGTAATTTTCTATTAGCATTAAACTATTTAAGTGCAAAACAATTCTGTTTTAAAAATCTATGATTGCAGCATCCATCTTCCTGAATAACATTTGAAGCCGGAAAGTAATGACTTTCATGTTCTATGAGTGCATTCCAGGCTGTCCTCTCGCCATCTCTGGTTAAAAAAATCAGTGCAAAATAAACAATGGTGAAGTACTAATTTAACCATTGAACTTACTTCAATTTAAGAAACATACTTTATTTTACACTATATATATTTTTATTTATATATTTATATATATAGATTAAATTACACTGGACTTTAAAAGTATAAAGAAAACCAAAAATGTTACTTTTTTTTTTTTCCCGCAGCACCAAAGGAAGCTTTTTTTTTTTTAAAATGAAAACTTCCTTGGGTGAGCAGCTAGCAGTATTAGCTGTAATAAGAACTCATTACATTATTCCTTTTCAAATTACTATGTGATTCACATAATTCCATGTTTACACTCTGCCACATTATAATTTGTGATGCTCTTTGCCTGAAGAACAGCTCCTGGTTCCATTGCCATTACTTCTTGTCCTGTGTTCAGAGATTTGCTAGCAGTAGTGTGGTGGCTATACTACAGTTCCACTTGGAGAATTGGCCTGGTTTTGGGATGACAATAAACCCTGCAAACAAAGCAGTTTACATTAATCCAGCAAGAGAACCTGAGAGTACTTTTATAAAATTATTAGCCTGAAGCTAAAATTAGTACAATTTAGTTTTACCACCACTTGCTTACTGAAGGTATCAGCACCTGCTTCCCCACAAAAGAACCTAAGCCACTATTGCATCAGTCAGCAGCACACAAAAGAGCTTCCAGTAAGTCAGGATGCGCGTGCGTTTCAGACGCGTGGTGCGTAGGATTCCAACACTGGATTTCAGTCTGCCTTGCGCTCTGAGGCGCTGTGAACTGTGCAGCTTTAAAGATAGTACACCAACAAAGTGATCATTTTATTGGGGATGTCAACAAACGAACCTATTTCAATAGCAGCAAGGTTGACAACTAACCTGATACAGGAGAACGTTCAGTCTCTTATTTGCTATTGAATGTTACAAGCTTTAAATAGAAAACTAGATTCTCTAACCAAATACTGAGTTATATGATTGTAAGGAGAACGACACACTGAGTCAGAGTTCAGTAAAATTTCCCACTACAACTTAAGCTTGTGTTCAGAACTTATTTAAACTGCACTGCCATTCTAATAAAATGAGACTTTATTTCAAGTGTAATTCTGCTCCTGTATGGCAGCCCTAGCTCAGCAGGGGCTACCGTTCTGAATTAAGGCAGCCATACCATGGGCAAAAGACCCCACTTTTGATGTATGTGTAGTAGCCCCTTTTTATTTACTCACATAAAAGGAACCATACACCAGTTATTTAGGAAAAGCTTAATATCAAATTACAATTTCATTTTCTTGCATTGTCATTATTTAATTAAAACTGCCAGCAGACTCACGCAGTGGCAGCTAAGCTGGAAGCACACCAGTGACCATTGCTGTGCCACTCGCACAACGCGGGCACGATAAACGCACTTTTACCAATTCCTCTCAATAGCTACCAGCTTAGTTTCTTACCTCAAAAATAAAGTTCCTGTGACTCAGATCCATCAAACCCGACAGGTTTGGGCAGCAGTTAACACACAGTGCAGAATTAGGTCACATCTTTAGAATCTACAGGAGCTCTTTCTTGCTTGGGCTGCAGAACTGAAAAGTCACTACTGATGGAAAAAAACCCTGACCACAGACAGAGGTGGAAGGGGGACTGGATGGGCTGGGTTCAGCTCAGAGACACTGCATTTTCAGGAAGAAGAAAGTTTCATTGTTATTATTTCTGGAGTAATGAGAGGGCGCACTTTTAAAGCAAACAAGCTACTGAAGCACTCCTGACAATTTTTATCAAGAAACGTTTCAAAGCAAGGAAGACAAAACAGAACTCTATAGTTCATTTACTGAAGCCTTCTTCAGAAGTCAGTTAAATCCAGCAACAACTAGATGGTCTTTCTTGCAAGATTACATCCACTAAGCACGTTTCACGTACCCTGAAAAAAGACGTCCAAAAGGTATTATTTTAAATCTTTAATAAGAAAGACAAATGGTTCATATGCAAATGTGTGCTTTATAAGCACACAGAAAATAGTAGGGATGGTGGAACACAAAGTCTTTTTCAAGAGGATCAAGCAAAGAGAAATAAGCACTGTTCTAATACTACGTTTGTAATGCAACCATAATTGAGAAATGAAGAGTCATTTATTTTACCACAACTCCTGTAGAAACTGGTAGCAAGTGCTGAAATGCAGCGTGGTGCCTGATTCCCCAGCGACTACAACCAGCTCTGGAACACACGTAAGTTCCAAGACCAGGCACACGGATTTCCTCAGCCCTGGTTTCATCTTCCACACTGTGCATATCCCCTGCAGCCAAAGCACCACGTGGCTGGCATACGAGTATGGGAACTCCCACTGCAGCCCTTGTTCTAAATGATTTCTGCTTCTGTGAGCAGGCAGGGCACAGGGACACCAAACTGGAGAGAACATGACGATCGATGTGTATACACGTCCTAAAACATGACCAAGTTACAGTCATGCAATTGCTATCCCAAAATTCACTTCTGTGCCACAGGTCAGTGTTGTGAGTTCCTCTGAACACTTAGTCTTCCAAAATCATCTCAGACCACGGATGTTCATACAAGGAAAGCAAGAATAAAGGTCAGGGCTTCAGGTGTGAAAGTTTTATAGAAGAGGGTAAGAATTCCAGGTAGGTCCTGAGTAGCAAGAAAGATTCTATGGAGCCCTGCCACAACAAAGAAGCTTTAGGAAGTCTTGTTTAGAAAAGCACGTGACCGCTCCAAAAAGTAAGTTTTGGTACAAAAACTACCACATCACACTACGATCTGTAATACAAAGGCTGTGGGACTGGAATATTTCTGACGACATTCTCCAGGAATAAGGTTGTAACAACCTCAAAAGTTCCTCTGTGGAAACAAAGGATGAAGGGATCAGAGCACAACGCTTTCTGTGGTGAAACCACCCAGCCTGGGCAGGCGGGTGCTGAAGGATGGAACAAAACCTGCAGCACCTCATTAGAGCGACAGAAACACTGCTGCTTAATAGCTGTGACAGAAAAAGTGAAAAATGGAGATAACACAGCTTCAGATCTGCTGCGCTGAAGAGCACATACCACACATCAGCTTAGCTTAAGAACAAACAGACCGTACTCAGCATGCAACAGAGACAAATCAAGAGATTGTTCAAAAAAGTTTTGAAAATAAATGCAGCCTTTTATTAGCACTGTTATTTTGTCAGCATGTGATGCCAGCAGGGGGTGAGAAACAGAGCAGTTATGAAACTCAAGTCAGGAATCGGATAGAACCACCTTCATCAGAACCTCAGAGAGAGCCCCAAGGAGGTGCTGCATCACTGCTGTTCCACTGGGCCTCTTTGGCAGAGGGCTGGGTTCTTTTTCTGCCATCAGTTAGCAACGTGGGAGCATCACGCGTGCAGTTTCAGGGCACACTGCCACACCACATTGATCCACACATTCTCTGGCTTCCCAAAACACACAGCACTTTGTGTATTTAGTAAAAACTCTGAAGACATATCAATAGGCTTGCCTGAGAATAAAAAAACGTAACAAATGCAATCAAAATGACCATTTCCATCCAATTGCACAGTGCTCAGCCTTGTGGTCTGCTCAGAAAGCCCTGCAGAGACCAGCCCTCACAATTCCTGAGATGGCAAAGAGTTGTTTTTAAGATTTGTTTTTTTCCTCAGACGATTATATGAAACACAAAGTTTCCTAATAGAAACAGTGTGAAAGATCAGGATGAGACAGCTGAATGGAAAAATACATCAGGAAAATACAGCTAATCAGAATAAAAGCCATCACAGCGACAGAGTTGATATTTTCTTTATGTAAATTAGAACAGCACTAATTGGAGCCAAAGATATCACTAACGTAGATAACAAACTGCATGTTTGGACACGTGGTCAACTCACTGTAAAGCTGCTGCCTGTGTGCAAATGCACAGCTCTGTTACCTGGATGGTAACAGCAGCGACTCGGGAACTCGCTGGATGGCAGAGCTCTGCATACTTCTGCTTTGCTTTGAAATTGAAAAGCAGGGTGGAAAAAAAAGTGAAGCAAACAGTCCAGTGCAAATACAACCAATTTAAAAAACTGTCTGGACACATAGAGGCTAAAAGGTCCCACAGTACACGTCACTAATGCAATTAGGCCAGCAACAAACAACAGCAGAATTAATGAACGCCCATGCAAAAATGCCATTGATCTGTTATGTCATTACTGCTATTGCCAATATATGAAATAATTACTGGCAGAGCATTGTGCACACAGTTCTTGTTCAAAACTGTGATATTCAGAGTCACCTGGAACAAAAAGTCATCCAGACTGAGAGCTTCACTTGACAAAAAGAGCCCACAGCCTAATCCTGCATTTCAGCAATAGTATGCTCAAACAAAATGAGATTTTTCACATCTGTTTAAAATCCTGCAGTCAAATCAGCTGAATTGGATTAAGATTAGTGTGAACAAATGGCCAACAGTTTCTTATCCAGATGAGTCAGCATTTATTAGCTTAAATCGTTGAACTGCATATATTTACTAAATCAGGTACTTAGTAAATCAGTCTCTGATGGAGTCAAAATTTATCACTGAAGAATGTTAAGGAAGTTTCAAGGAAGTGCTTGCTGAACAGTAACAAAACCTGCTACAGAGAAACATTTTGTATGGGATTCAGGAGGACAGAGCCAAACTGATAGCTATCTTTACAGTCTATATACTGTGGAGAGTTCTCAATGTTATTTGCACTTGGTTGGCTTTTATTCTAGTAGTGTTATAGAAAAGTATAACTTCTTGAACCATTGGCATATCAGATCTCCTGAAAGCACGTAGTAGCAACACGCAGATTGCACTTGCAGCTTCACTTCTGCATACCCAAAGGAATTTTTCATCTAATAGAGATGCATCACCATTTTGCTTCTGATCAATGAAAAGCTGCTAGAAAACTAGCAGGCTAGCAAAAAAATCTTGCCTGTGTAGCAATACAAGGTATGATTATTTCAAGACTAGTTTTTGAATGGCAAATGGAAGAATTTTTGCTTATTTTCCTGTTGGAGATGAGTAAGATGCAACTAAGCGTGCACTGGGAAAAGCACAGAATGCTTTTGCCAGCAGAAACCTGATTTGACTCAGTCAATAGGAACTGCAGCTTCATTTAGGCAGCGAGGGCTCACGTGGCCAGAACACTTCTCTCTCCAGACTCTGCAAACTATAAGAGTCAGTTAAGGTTTTAACTTTCTGGATTAGAAGATAATGCTAGGAGAAAAACTGAGGAAGAAGCAGATGACTTAAGGGAAGCTCATCTTGGTTAGTTGTAAAATAAGCATGATCTCAGCATGAGAAGAGATGAAACCAAGGGTGAAGCACCTACCTAACATCCAACTTCAAAAACAGAAAATAATGTGACCAAGCAAGTTATTTCCTTGAGAAGTTTGTGCAACGTTATTAAATAAAGGAAGGTGTCTTCTTGCTTGCATGTTCCAAGTCATCTTTTGTTATCTTCTGTGACTGCAGACCTTGCGGAAGTTGGTTTGGTTTCACACACTGACGGTAGAGAACTGGTTTGAACAACCAGTTCTTGCATCACATGATGTAATCGGCCCAGATCAGCTCTCGGGACTGATTTGACTGATTTGTTTTTCCATTGACCTCTATTCTTAAATACACACATTATCCACAGACACAAAGTGGCCAACTGGTACCTTCTGAAGCATCAGTATGTTCTCAGGTTCATATAAGAGAGAGCATTTCCTCAGTTGTAGTCTACAGATGACTTCCCTAAGAGACGAAGAGAGCCCTACCTCAGTCAGACAGAGCTGAGACTAGGAAACTACTTCACTGAAACTTCTCAGAAGTGCCTTTGAAACACTTCAATAAACATTACTTGTTTGCTTCCTCCAGGGGTTAACACAGAACTGTGGTGGCAGGGGTGAAGCCACCCTTAGGCCACCCAGATGAAATGCAACTTTACCTAAAGCGGTTCAAGTTCAGATGAGCTTATTTCCAGACTAGTCAAAGCTTTCCCAGACTAAAGACACATGAATCATCCAGGCAAGCCATATCCTCAGGGCGGTAGATTCAGCATTCATGAGGTAAATGTCGAAGTCTAACACTGGAATAAACAACGTACCCCGCACTAGAGTCCACAGAAGAAAGAGCTCCTGTAGAGTCCTAGAAGGAATAGCAAATGCTCCAGCCCAGCTTCTGCTTGGTGGCTAGGCAGAACCAGCCTAGACACATCTATGTCTGTGCTCTATTGAATCTGAATTTAAACAAAGTTCATAAACAGTTTTATAAATACTCTATTACTCTAATCCTAAAAAAATATACATGTATATGTATCAGAAGACACAATCTTATCAGCAAGATTTAAACATCAAAATGTACGCATTATCTTGAGCTGAAGGGAAACATTTACTCAGAGCTGGTTACAGGATGCGCTCAACTTCTTACTTTAAAACATGGCAAGTTAACAGTTTGCATTGTGGCCGTTTGTTCAGCACAGTATGATAGCAAAGGACCACCTATAGACTGCAAGATAAATTAGAACTCAAATGTGGAAAAGGACTATTGAAAGTTATCTACATTTACAGTTCAATCACACATTTTTATTTAACATCAGTATACAGAGGACAACCCCAGCAAGTTATTTTGTAATGTCAAGTATTTAGTAAAGTTCTTCAGCTGTAACAGTGACAATAGAACAGCTAAAAATAAGCAGTATGAAACAAACATGATTTTCTTAAAATTATAAATATACCAACAATACTTCTTAAAGCTTAATTATTGCAACAGTTAAATTAACAATAGTTCATGTTAGAAAGGCTCTATGAAATTTATTCAAGTTGTCAAGAAATTAGATGGAAGTGTAAAAAGGAAATACATATGAATTTTACTTTCGATTTTCACTAAAGGTAGTCAATACAATTTTGTACAGTATCACCTAACATGGCAATCTTTAACAAACTCCAGTATACAGAATTCATAAAATGCAGAAAAAATATTGTTTAATTTTTACATGTAAATCGACAGTAAATTAACTGACACAAATTTTATTACTGTAACATAAGCAGGCCAGCATTTTAAATATTAATTTAGAAGCTTTATATTGTTAAAGGGGCAGACATATACAGTCATCGCAAGTACATAACCAAATTGTAAGAGGTGATAATTCGGAACATGGGTCTTCTAAAAAGTGTTTAGTAAAAGTCATGTTATTTCCTAATCCAGACATCCTCATCATAAAGCCTTTGCAGGGCTATGGTCTTTCCTGGCTTTAGCGGAGCCGCACCTCCTCACACACGCACACACACACACACCTTGCTATAAATATCACGCCAGTGTACTAGGTTTAAGTTCACCCTGATAATGCGGGTATGCTCTGTGCAACTTTGCTATTATGCACGTTACAGAAAGCTTCAAATTTCAGCATGGTAACCTGAAGTCATAGCTGTGTTTCAGTTTTACTAGAATCATCCCTGAAGTTTATACAGATACCGTATCACGTTGAAAGAAATCTATTTGATAGTACTTAAATACCAGCAATTGAACTTCAATTGTAACGATGAAATGCTCCTTTCCACTGAGGAAGAATTAGTATGTATAGCTGCTCATCTCACTCAAAATATAGTGCATGAATGTTTAAGTACTCTTACTAAAACAGAAGTCATACTAAGACATGATACTGTACTACAATTGTAGTTAACTGGAAAGTTCAAGGATGTTATAATTTAAGTCTAGATTTTCCTGTACAATAAGTCAAATAAATACATTCCATGTGCATTTGTTTTACAAGATGGTAACGTGTTTGTCTTGCTAGGTTATACACTGCCATTTCACCTGGTCGTGGCTCTGCCCAATCCTACCTTGAGCTTTCTGACAAAGGAAGCAACTCAGCAGCAGCTTTCATTTCAATAAACTGAGCCACCGTGCACGGCGGTGAACAGAAGTCACAGAGGGTTCCTCTGACCATTCAGTTCAGAGAAAGGTTGTGCATATCTAGGCCCCACTTCACTCTTTGTTTATGGGTTTGTTTGTTTTTAGTGTTTTCCTGCTTTGGTTTTTTCTTGTTGCTTTGCTTTTTAATTGCTTCTGCAGTTCCTGTAATTCAGTTTGAAGGAGCTATAAAGGTCAGACACGAAGCCTACCTTGGTTCCTTTCAGAATTCTTTCCCCCTGTCTTAAGACAAATACAACAGTTCTATAATGCCATTTACATTTTCTGCGGGGCTGAGAAATAAACAGGGAAAAGGAGACAGTTAATTGTCACCATGTAGTTAAGGAAGTCCATACTCTTGTTAAGGCAACCTATTTTTCTTACTACCCTGAACCTTCTCTCAGAAACAGGCTAAGAAAAAATGAGAGTAAAAAATTAATTTTAATGAACCCTGAGTCTCAATCAACTTGTTTCTTATTAAAATTTTTCCATTTACTTGACCTTATTCTGACTGGGAGCTAGCATAATAGTTCTGGGAGTGAGATATAAGCACGGCATAGCCAGTGAGGAAGCTCAAGGTATGATTATGTTATACACATGACATAATAATTTGGAAAGCTTGTTTACAAACTGCGAGGACACTGTATGCACAGCACAGCCTATCCTAAGGATCACAGCTGAAAAGAAGTTTCTGGATTTGTTTTTTTCCACTAATGGCAGCACCAGACCAACCACAAAACTCAGAGACCTTGTCGTGCACTGTCCAATTATCCAGCGTGTCTTTTGATGACTACTAAAAATGAGGGAAAGGTAACACTGGCTCAATGCAAATTATATTAAACACTGCAAGTCTGCTTCAGCGTTCCATCCAATTCTTTCTTTAGGCTGGCAGTGCCAGGAATTTACAGAAGGCCTTTTGAGGCAATGATGGAAGAAGCAGCAAGATTCAGAGGCTTTCACTCTAGAGTTGGCAGACAAAAAAAAAAAAGTGACGGAGTTTTAAGATCACTTGGGGACCCATATTTCAAAAGGAAGACTAGAAATAGCAGCTTTAAACCCCCGAGTCATGGGATAGTCTAGGATAAAACAGGTGGCGAAACAGAAATGAATGGTATATAACCCAGTAAGAAAGACATTACCATGAGTGTTTTATACTTTGACAACTCTCATTAAATAAAATTAAGTGCTTTTCTATAAACAAAAAGAATGCTCATAACGTCCTTCTGGCACAAATAGTTTCCTATCAAACCCCTGTAAACATGCCATCAAAATTCAGTTCTTACCATCAGAGTGAGCTCACTAGAAATGCAAGTGATATCAGAAAAACAAGTTCATTTGACAATTTCTAAGTAAATACTTCCTAAACAATATGGCATTTACATCAGTGTGCAATATTAATTTTGAAAGTGATAACTTCAGCATGAAAATTACTTACCTGTAATTAAAGTTCTCCATATTGGCCAATACATAAATCCTGATTTTTGGTACTGCATACTTTATCTCTGAAATATTTGAAATGTCATATTCCAAATCAAAGTTAATACACAAGAAAGAGTGTGTTTAAGTTATAACCAGTCTAACAAAACCCATTTCAGCCACTGAAATTTAACAGCGTAGCATTTAGTAGTACAGTGAGGAATTTTAGAACAAAAAGAAAAAAATAGCTCACAATAGAAATCTGAGGCACTGCTGTACATATATGCTGCTAATTCTTACGACTTACTAATTGCGCTGAGTCACAGAAAGGATAACTTTTAGTGTTTTCATTTAATTTAGTGCTAGAATTAAGTAGTTCAGGTTGAGTTGCTTTTGTGTTTTTTTGTTTGTTTGTTTTTTAAATTAATGCTGGAGCTGCAGTTCTTAGGCAAAAAAATAGTGTTAGGTATTACCTTCCACTTTTCTCTTCAGAGAAGGGCTTGCAATTCTTAGCATTACTTATAACCATGAAAAATGCACTGCAACGTAGAGTGGGCACAGCTCTCTTTGCGTACATAAATAGTGACACATTTTAGAACACCTGAAAGAAACCTACATGAAAACATGAAATGTTTTAAGAAAAAATCTTGAGCCTTACTTAAAAATTTATAGCAATGAACGAGTGGCATTTAATGTTAAATGTTTACAGCACCTCCACTCCAAGAGTGAGATTTACAAACAAAGTAGTTAAAATATCACAACCATCAGATGGTCGTTTACGCTGCCGATGTGGCACTATTCAGATATTGGCAGATTTTTTCCCTTCAGGTGATGAACTACATGCCACAAAACTCCAGAAACTTTCACAGAAGTAATGGCCCTTCTTGGTGGATCAGCTCTGGCAATGTTTCCCTAGCTGTACTCCTTTAAAATACTGCTGACAAACAAAGCCATTGTAGCACAAGGTACTTTTTAATAAAATAATCACCACTTTTAGCTTCATTCCAAGTTTAGCTTGCTGTTGAACACTGAACAGAAGAAAAATAAGATTTCAACTGCATTTAAGTGCATTAACAGTGAAAGTTAAAATTAATAATATATTTTAATGAAGGTTCAACTGATGGACTGGGTGCCATCAAAAAGCACAAGCTTGCGATGACCAAATTCAACTAACAGAAGTGACAGTAACATAAAAATGAAGCTACTTAGAGCAAGCTTGCACAATTTTCCCTAATTTGACAAAGAATACATAAGTCAAGACCTGCTAAAATTAGATTTCCTTGACAGTACTGATTCACAGTTTCAAAAGCATAAACTACAGTCAGTAACGGGCTCACAAATCTGCTCATAGAATGGCCAACACTTTAATAAGAAGTGGTTTTACATTAACGGCAGACCACCACAGAAAAGTATGGAGGAATAAAACACTTTGGTTTTAATTTTTCAGAGGCTCGCATTTCTCGTTAGACTTGAAAGCAGCAGCTTTTATAAGCTACTGTTATTGGGAGTGCAGTTATTTTGTAGAAAACACTTGAAATATAATTATTTTAGTGATTGACATGTTTTACTTCAATTTTTACATAAATAGCTTTCACCATATTGTGGTTACCTTAAGTATAAGAACACTGATCGATAGTTTAGATGCACAGTATTTATTTCTTCTGCTGGAAGGCAACTATACTTAATAATTGTATCCAAGACACTTCAAATCATTCAGAAATATGGCATGCAGTATCCAAAAGTATGGCTCTGAGGATTTTTTTTTTTTTTTACATTAAGCATAAAGAAATTTTATATTCAACATTCATTTATATCTCAAGAAAACTACCTATTCAGAGTTCTAGTTCTTTGATGCAGCATTAAGGATTAAAACTTACCACTTTACCAGGCCTTGCCCATGTGCAAATAAATCCCTCCTGACAAGCAGTGACTATACAGTCTTCAAGAAAAATTAACACAGTCAGTCTTTCATGTGCTATCTTTTTACAGATTAGAGGCTCTAACAAGGGAACATCTTCCATTCTGGGACAGAGAGGTGTTCCCAAAGTTTTAGCTGGGTCCGTTTTGGTTTTAGTAACTAGGTTCAGTTTGTCACTGCTCTTGCTAGATATATGTCCCATGCTATGATTTCTCTTGTGATCTTTTTCATGGTGTCTTTCCTTCCGATCATGTAGTGATAAGGTTGCAAATTTACTAACACCAGAAGCAATGGCACCATCCATGACACTGCTTTTACTGCCAGCATTTGAGACTGCAGAGTGTGGAAGGCTGTTTGACCGTGGAAGAGGAGGGGGTACAGAGTTTCCAGGTGTTGTGATACTGTTTCCGTTACTTCCTGGGTTAGCTCCACCACTTCCAGCGGGTGGACTTGTGGCATTCATGACATTTGTATGTGTCCTTGCTCTTGAGAGAGGTTGGTGGGGGAAGAGGATATCTTCTGTAAGATCCCACAAACAGAGCTGTGTGTCCTGGCCTACTGAACCAAATCTATACGTAACACTTACTGGACGACTGTCTGTAGAGTTCCTTTTGGATAGCCTAGATTGCGTGCTATTTGCTCGATCTCTGCCAAAATGAAGGTCTTGGAAATCCTCATCGCTTCCGCTAAATTCCATCGGGTCACTCTCTTCTACACTAGTGGTATATGGATCAAACGCAACAACACTGACCCACGATTTGTGTCCGTGACCTCTTGCTATTACTCGACAGTCCACAAAAGACCAAACTGTTACCAAGTCATCCTCTCCACCCGTCACTATGTATTTCCCATCGGGACTCCAACACACACACAGCAGTCCTCCAAAGTAGCTTTTCATTGTACCATGCAATTCCACGGAATCAAAGTTAAACACGCGAAGAAAACCATCCTGGCTCACACATGCCAAGAACTTTCCATCTGGGGAAAAGGCAAATTCATTCAGGGCACCCTCACCTACTGTCCATTTAAGCAGAGGGTTTCTTGTGGATTTACTCTTGCAAGTGTGAACTGCAAAACTTTCTCCTTGTTTAAGTAGCTGGTAGTGCGGGGCTGTGGTACCACAAGTGTGCTCCACGTTATATAAGTACATATTGCCACTGGAATGAGCTACTAGGAAAAGGCTTTCCGAACCTGGTACCCATTTTACACAGGTTACTCTGGACTTGTCTATTAGTCTCTGTGAAAAACAAAGAAGATACACATCAGAAAGTCTGAAAAGTAAAGTTTTAATTATTAACTGTAAATGTGAACTTTCTGGGGAGAAAGAGAAGAAACTTTAAGCAAAGTCAATTCAACTTTCTGGAAAAGAGCTACGTTATGATATTCACAAACACTTATAATCAGGCAATTAACAGAAAATGATTTTTAGAGAAAGTGCTACCAAAGGTTACTGTTGTCCAGTCATATTGCAAAGAACATATTCTGATAAAGCCTATCTCTTGCTATGAACCTCAAGGTAAAGTCCTCAAGTTTACTTTTCACTGTGTAGGTTAAAGGGTTTGAAAAGATAACAAAACACCAACAAGACAGAAAGAGGTAAAGGGCAAAAAGGCTGTTACTCATCTATGCTACAGAGCAAATACATTCTAAATCAGCAGCACTAAGTTTGGACTCAGGTTTTATCTGAAATCACATATATAAAAATCGTCCCTTGAAAGGAAAAAAAAAACTTTAGGAACCTTGACCAGGTTACTGATTTATGGAGCAAATACTACACAGTGTCCCCTGGTTGGAGAGTTAATAGTCAGACACATGTAATTTAGCCAATTCAGAAGGCACACAGCCTCTTCACCTCGAAAACCCCATCCTTCAATTACTTTTCATTCAATAGCCAAGAATCTATCCATACTCTCAATTATCTCCTGATTAAGAAGCTTCATTTAAAGAAAAACATTTTAATAAAGTCCATCAGCACAAAACAATGAACACATCAAATAAACATCCCCAACTCATGTCTTCAGTGCTCTAAGAATTGAGAGGTAAAGTCAAACTCAGGGAGTCAAGTGCAATTCTGGTGGACTGGTCAACAGTCAGCCAAGGCATCACTCAACTGAATCTTGGAAACAAAATTCTTTACATGCAAATTCAAGGTCTGTATTTGGGACAGACTGATTATAGGCTAAAAGGAGAGCTGAGCTATACAAAAGACAAGAATGCAAATACAGAGAGTCTGAGGAAATACCAGAACAAGCTACAAAAGCCACTCTCCCTTTCCCCCCCCCAAAAAAATGAAGAAAAATCCCTTGCTATGCTGTTTATCACAAAATGAAAACTGATGGGTAATACACTGAGTTTTATCAATTCTGGGCCTGTAACTATCAAAAGCAGCACCTGGCCATTTCATGTTATAACCTTCAACATACGTTTGCTGCTGTCAAGTTCAATATAAGACCAGGAATCCTCTCTTCAGTAACTTCTCATTTTGTACTTGAGACTAAGTTAATCTGTGAACTTTTTCTCAAATGAGGTAGTTTTAAGAACAACATCATCTTCTCATCTTTAATAATATTTTAAATCATTTGTCACATGCTCATTAAAATAGATCATTTGCATCTCAGTAATAATGATACCAGAACTGTTAGACAGAAAGCAACTTTGTACATAACTAAAAAAAAGACAGGGATATTTGTCAGGTTAGCCTGCTTGAGGCAAGAGTTTCCTTGTTACAAAGCTACCACTAATACAGCACAAAGTGAAACTGCTTGCTTTACTGTACTACAGCAGCTCAACCTGACGTACAATTCCTACTCACAAAACACTAACTTTTGTATTGGAAATTGTGTTTTAAGTTCACAATCATGTTGAGCTACACAGCATGGAGTACTGCAGAAGAATTCCCCAAATCTGAACATCTTTACCTCAAAGATGCTCTGAGCAAAACAGGATTGTGATATATAATGAAATCAGATTGGTCTGAAGAAACCAGATATACAGCAAATGACCACAACTCATGCTTTCTCAACCAGCACAGCTTTAAAATTCAGAACAAAGATTCAAATCTTGAAATTACGACTTTGTGCTTTAAAAGTTTTTGACGGGTTCACACATCTGGAGCGAAGCAAAATAAGACCTGAAGTCAGTATGGTACAATAAAGGATAGAATGAAGTACCAGACAACTTGGTAGAGCAGCTGGGATAAAGGGCTTGTATTCCGTTTGGTGAAATAATAGTAAATAAAGGAGCTTCAGCCATCAGCCAGGAAGATAAACTCTTTCTGACTGCTGTTTCGAACAACCTTGAACAAAATTATAGGCACAGGCCAGGAGGTAGAAAAAAAATGGAGGCAAGTAAGGCATTTGCATTAAGGTTTGGCAAAGAGCTCTAGCAACACAAGTAGAAGAAAAGTTTATAAAGAAAAGGTGCAGCTTAAGGCTTTGGTTTAAATAAAAAGATTATAAAAAAATACGATAACGGAAACCTATTTCAGCTGGCTACCTTGAGGATAGCTGAGTACTGCCTGGAAACAACTGTATGTGTAAGGCACACTTGGTTGGTTTGGGAAATAAAAAGAACACATCACTAATTAGATTCTGACACAACTAGAAGGAATATCATTACTGATACAAGTCCTTTTAGGCAGGCTGCCACAAGCTACATAGTATTAAGCACCTGAGCTTTTCAAGTTTCTCTTTCAACCCTTGACTAGAAGAAAGTTACAAGTTAAAAGGCAATAGCCTTCATTTACTCCAGCTTCCACACAACCTTGTGTCTTAAGATGTCAAGCAATTTCACATATCGTTTATCATTAAAAGCTATCCTGATTGCTTTATCACAGGTGATAATCAAAACAGAGCCTTGGGCTACCTGTATCACCAAGTTACTAACAGGATGAGTAGAGAATTCTATTATCTCTACTACTCTAGCACCAGTGCTACATCTGTCAAAAGATGTTAACGCTCATTTAGACCACCTTCTGGCTAGGATGGTATGTTTATCTTCATATACTGCCTGAAGTCTAAATATATTCAAAAACCGACAGGCACCTTCATTATGAAGTAAATGTACCAACTCAAACATGAACACTCACTAATGTTTCTCTGAAATGGTTTTTAGATACGAGATAGAACTTCTAAACATAGCCATAGCAAATTTCAGTACTGTAACTGACGGATTAAAAATAGACATTTTGGAGTTGGTTGTAACCACAGATGAAAAATCAGTGTAGGAAAAAAGAATGAGTCTTCTAACTCTACCCGACACGTGAATAAGTTCTAGTAGCACCAAGCAAATCTCTGCTAGAGTTGTAGGAAAGAGGTACCATTTAATTTCCACCAAACAGGCAAAGGATGCATTTCCATCACAGTGAAGTACTGTTGGTGAGAACAGAAAAGGCTGCTTTTTGTAATGCCAGATCGCTGCAGTGTTTCTATCACTTTTGGAATATCAAATGAACTATTCAGCCTGCAATGCATCTCTACACCATAGAAGTTAGACAGCAAACATCAAAGCAGGTAAACATGCATTTGATCTTTACATAAGGTATTTTAGCAAAAGTTTTTTCATAAGGCAACTACACGTCAGCTGCAAGAGTGGCAATTGCTCTGCGAAAGGATATTTTAGCTGTTCATAGTTTTCTGCCACCATTTTTAATACTTATGCTACCATCATAGAAGATTACATCAGAGCTGTGCTGACACAATTTGCTCACGTCCACATTTGCACTCCCAGTGGTGAAGCTGTACCAATGCTCAAGTTTGGTTTTCTGAGATTGCTTTTTGTTGTTGTTTTTAAAAGGACAACATTAGAAGGAATACATACAGTGGTTTCTACCAAAAAAATGTTCCATGCAAAATTAGGAGGCTCTCCAGCACTGTTTCCCATTCTACACAAGCAAAGAGAACAGGTGTAAAAGGCTTGTAACAAAGAACACTCCTCTTCTGATCTAGTAGCTACTTTTAGAAAGTTGAGAACGAATTAGGCAGCTCTAATTATAAAACAACCCCATTGAGAACAATACTTCAATTTTCCTTGCACAAAGACAGAGAAAGAAAACAACTCCCTGAGGTTGGAAAGATACGCTTTCTCAGTCTGAAAGCTGAGCAAGGCTTAACTTAATCTGGAAAGCTCTTATCCAGATTTGAAGTCTCAGGAAAAAAAAAAACAACTCCAACAACAAACCACCTGCAAAGCTCTATGTGATTACCTCATGCATTACCTCCAGTTGGATTAGAACATAAAAAGCAGCAATAAATAATCTCTTGCTTATCCTCTGCAGAAAATGCTGTCAATGTTTTATCAGTTACAGATCTCTTCCCCCTTAAACTTACACTTACCTTTCTAAGAATACCAGTATTACCAGGCAATGAGAGCCAGTGGTCTTGTAAACCAACCTAAGCGCACCACCCACCTTAGCACTCCCTCTATTTTTATTTTCTTCCCTATGGCACAGACGGAGATTCTTTCAGGAATATCACACAGTCTAGACCTTGTGATCATTCCACTTCCCCTATGCAGCATTCAGTTTAATATCCGGGTCTTCCCTGAGGAAGCCTGTAAGAATCCTTGATACAGACAGCTTCCTGACCATACAAAACTGTATTTTTACCTTAATTAAGATTTAATATTTTGACTTCAACATATTAAAAAAGGGCTCAAGTGTTTTCTTCTCCATTTGGAACTAAATGCCTCTAGAAGCAACTGTCTGTAAGAGAACATGCAGCAACATTTAGATGTGAAAGTATTTTTTTCTATTAAGCTAACCGTCATTAGTTCCATTTACAGTATCACCCGAACTAAGAAGTCCTAACTTTTTCTTTTCCCTTAAAACCATGACAACCCCAAAAGGTTCCTTCACGAATAACATTTTTGAGTAAGAATCTAAATCAACAAAGCATCTGGAAAACAAAAGGCAGTGACTGAATGGTGAGCTGTATAGGCAAACAAAGCCACCTATAGCACTCCGAGGATCTTTTATATCAGAAATACATTGCATGCAACAATGTTAAGATTTCTACTTACTTCCTCGTTAAATAATTTGCTAGTTTCTTTTTTAATAGGGTCTATAAGCTGGACCTGGCCTGCTGAGAAGCCCACTAGAAGAGAGACACTTTCTGCTGTGGCTGTTAAGTGATTGAAGTCATGGCATGTAGGTTGTGTTCCTTTGTATATCCTTTTGTCTATTGGTTTACTCAAGTCCGCAGCCTGCAAAAAGAGCAAACAGAATTAAAACAGTTTATCACAATGTATACACATGCAAGTTCTATCTACAAATGAGTTTATACTAAGCAACAATTTATGCAGTCATAAAATTGTACTTTAAAATGCAGCCCTGTATTTACTGAATACTTTACTGACATCAAAAAAAGTCTTTAAAAGGTTTATCTTTTGATAAAACGTAACACTTCCATGTTTTTCACGTTTGCAAAACCCTACACCTACCCAGCCTTTGGAGCTATATCATATGACAAACTAATGACAACCAATGTGCTCAGTAACACAAAGGCTCCAGTGAGCCCTCAAGATCAACCTATTCCCAGAAGGCTTTTCTTTCAGAAGCAGCATCCCATCACTGAGAAAAGGTACCTTTTATTTCTCTAGTAGCAGCTTTCTCAATATCAATTACAACCGGTTCTGGTAGTCAATTAAAAATAGTATATGCTAATCCCTGTACAGTGCATCCTCTTACAACAGGCACAAATAATCTTGGTATCAGTATTAAAGAAAGATGACTAGATCCAAAGAGAGAGATTTCTAGGAACAATGACTTGAAACGTTGACACTGTGATTATAAAGCACTCCTTAACTGTTAAGCTAAAAAACGACTGTGCTTCTAACATTGACTTACGAAATGTGAAAGTACTTTGCAGCATCTGCAATCAAAGATTATTTTATGTGTCAATATATCAATTTTATTTACTGAACAATCCAGACAGATATTAGACAAAGAAAGTGCCAATAAAAGAGAAGAACTTCAACATAAACAAATGAAGATCAGGCACTGGAGTATCCAAAGAATCACAAGGAAAAGTAATTTAAAGCGCTCTCGGTCGTGTAACCCATGCTTATCCCTGTATCATTTCTGAGCAGCCACTCTAATCTTTCATCGTTCTGAGATTATAACCCACACATTTACTATGCACCGTTATATACATCAGGTTCAGCCTTTTAAGAATAAAACCTCTCTGTTTACTAGGCTCAGAGCCTGTAGTTACAAAGTTCTGATGCAGCTGTGATTTCAGACTTGGTTTCTAGTTCCGAGAGATACTTTTACAGTATTTTTAGTCAGAGGAAATCAGGCCAGCAATAGAGGAAATAAAACTTGTTTGAGGAAGAGGACAAGCTTCACTGAAAAGAAAACTGCTCCACTGTATTACATCTTGGAGAACAACATTTAAGGAGTAACAAACCCACTGCATGCACGGAGTTACACATACAGAAACAGACCTGTCTGTCAGTAGGTAAAGACCAGGACTAGCTACTGTGAATCACATCAGGTGAGCCATTTCCAAGGCAAATTGAACCGTGGGATACATGTGATTGGGAATATATACTACAGCACTGGAGTTGCACTTAATGTTTTGCAGCATATTATAAATCAGTCTAATCAGGTGTATGGCCGCCTGGTTGAAAACTTCAAAAGGAGACAATATATTCCACCTTCTAAAGTCAGCAGATTATGAAGTTATTCTCCAGAGCCCAGAGATCCATTATAAGCTAAAAAGAATACTAGCAATACCTCTTCAAGGAGAACTTGAAAATAGAATGCTAGCTCTACTGGGACCACAGGATAAGGCACAGGCCTACGGAGGCGCATTCTCAGGCATGTAAATCTGTACATTGAAACTGGAAAAGCAAATCCTAGAGGCCACGCAGTTGGTCTCCCATATTGTGCAAGATTCTCTTGTCCTAAATCAACACAAAGTGACATCAAGAGATAACTCGCAAAATGGTGGTAATGTTTTTCATCTGGAAGACCATTTTACAGAAACGCATCCCTCTGCACCTCAAGGAAATGCCAGGAGCGAGCAAGGTACCGAGCCTCCCTCCTTTCAGCTAGGAGACTCCAGGTATGGCCCCTGGCAAAAGTTTCATCGCAACGCAGTGCCTGAGAAAAAAGATCCCTTCCAAAATAAATAGAACTCTGCCTGAATCATGCTGAGAGATCAGAAAGGCTGACTCTCCCATTAGTGGAAAGCAATTATTTCCAGGGTCTTCTACTTCTGAATCCTTACTATTCTTTTAAGTGGCACAGAATCCAGACATCGCCAATTACAGGTGGAAACTCTTGTCTGGTCAGACTTTTTTTTTTACTATTGCTATAATTTTTCTTGTCCAAAAAACTTGCAGTGGCTAAAACCTTCTGAAATTGTGTGATAACAAATCTAGCAAGACATGAAATTCTGATAAATGAAATCTAAGCCCAATTCACTGTGCTTGTCCTACCTGCTCTCTGGGAGCCAGATGGCAGTGACAATCTGTCTGAACTTAAATGGAGTGTAAGTAAATTAATTCAATTAGCAGAAGATAGGCTTCTAATGACAGGGATGCCTTACCTTTTGTTTGTTTACACACTGCTGGTGTTTTCAGTTATATTTATGACATAGCTGTCTCCTGGAGATCAATCAAAACTACAAGCACCAAAATACTTTTCTGGTCTTGTTCTGTCTTCACCGAAAGACAGGACAGAATCAATGATCTTGAGAACCAAAAGCCATTTTGTCTCTATTTCTGCACACTTGAAAACTGCCATTGGATTTTTGATAAGAACAAGAAAAGCACTTACTCATAAAATTCAATAGGGCCTATGACTCAGCATTTCATTAGCATTCCATTAAGTCCATTTGCTATAGCTCTACTGTGGAGGACATGATTCTCAGAAAAAGAGAATCCCAGTCCACAGCTGTGCTGGTATCTGAGACGACTTACTCAGAAAGGTGATGTGAACTGTCCTTATTTCAAAAAATAAAATAAAAAGTGACGTACTTTGAAAGAGGACCGAAAGACCTTGGGTTAAGTGCTACCAAACACAGCAGCTACAAGCACATAAGGCACCCTTGGCTATGCTTGAGTTGGTAGCTAATGATTTCTGTGCTTTTTGTCCTAATTGTTGTGAATTTTTCTTCTGAAAAAATACTTAGGCTTGACTAAAATTAGTTTGAAACATTTAATGCAAGGTTAAGGATTAATACTGGTCTCCTTTGGAATAAAAGCATCTACAAAAGTCATCAAAGTATATATTTATTAATCAAGTCTCATTAATAGCATTTGGGCCAACTGACACTCGCACTAGAAGTCTGTCCTTTACAGCACTTGTATTTCAAGTACCCCCTGAGCAAAGGAAAAAGGAATATAGGGCATTGGGCAAAAAAGAGCAAGAAGAATCTCACTCAACGCTTGTCAGAAGTCAGTGACGCAGCTAACAAAATTGGTGTACCTGCGACACCAATGGTTTCCAAGTTCTGTCCTTGCACAGACCAAAGTAGTCTTTATAAAATCTTACAGTTATATGCAGGAAAAAAAACCTGACAACACTGCCAGCTGGTTCTTTGTGGTGTATTCTAGAAATAAACATGAATCATGCAATTGTACTGGGGACATCCCAGCCCCATTTAGTTAATTCACACGTCATACTGGGTTAAGGAAAGGGAAGGGAAATATATATATTTACATATATGCACACATTAATACACAGAAGTTTTTTTTATATATAAAAAAGTGTGTGTATGCCTATATAATTTGCCCATTCACCTTGAACCGGTACATCCAGAAGAAGGGCAGTTGAGCAGAACTCTTAATACTAGGAGCAGAATGAAAAAAAAGTCAGTTACTTCAATCTGAAGCAAATATTAAGTTCTCATATTTGGGCACTTGAAGTGTCTGATTAGGATGGGTACCAACAACCATACAGAACTCTAAGGTCAAAGCCAGATTAACTTGTCCAAGATTCATTCTTCTGATGTACAACTGATGTAAGACTTCAGCTTTCATACTAGTTTCACAAACAGTGAATCACATTACTTCAAATCAGCATTTAATCATGCTCCTTGACAGATGCCAAGCTCTTCCCGCATCTTTTTCTAACTTCCATCTGCAGCTTTCTGCACATTTTACATGAAATATATAATAGCCATTACACGTCCTGCAAAGCTAAAAAAACATCTCCGAGAACAGACAGGGAAGGATTTATTTATTAATTTCCCTCAGATAATTTCATTAGTCATTAAAATGTTTACTTCAGATACTTAATATTATTTAATATCAAATTTGCCAGCATGCTGGCTTTTGATGGGTTCTACGAGTTGCATGAGTTTGAGACAGAATAGCAGGTCTGTAAGGCTGGAAGTAAGAATAAACATAATAAAAATTTCACTTCCAAAATTCTCGTAAGAGAATTTCCCTAGTCCAGAGAATTAACTATCCTGAATGACAGATTACAGGTTGGCTATATACACACAGCTATAGCAACAACAGAAAAGGACAAATACTACACTTCTAAAACAATTTTTCCAGAGTTTCTGGAGCTTAGAATTCACACCATTACCTGTAGCTTAGTATCCTTAGTACCTCTTCAGGGATTCAATCATCCCAATCTATAAACATTATTTTGGGAAAACAGCGCTTGTTACAATGCTTACAATAACATGACAAGTCAACTCTTGTAATTGTTACTAAGAACAGCCAAGAAGGCCAATGCTGTCCTGGAGTGCAATAGGAGAAGTGTGGTCAGCATGCTGAGGGAGATGATCTTCCCCTCTACTCAGCCCTTGTGAGGTCCAGCGCTGGGTTCCTCTGTACAGGAGAGGTCTGGAACTACACAGAGCCCAACAGAAGGCCACCAAGAAAACAAAGGGACTGCAGCACCTCTCTGATAAGGAAAGGCAGAGAGCCGGATGTAGTCAGGCTGGAAAAGACAGATGATTTTATCCATATATACAAATATCTTCAGTTAGGCTGGCAATAAGATGGCGGCCAGACTCCCCAGCTGTGCCCAGCAACATGCTAAGAGGCATCGGGCACAATTTTAACCACAGGAAATCCCATATGAATATGAAGAAAAATGTCTCCGCTGTGCAGGTGACAGAGCACAAGAAGCAGCTGCCTGGAAAGACTGTGGAATCTCCTCCTCCTCTGGTGATACTCAAAACCCACCTGGATGCAATTCTGTACAACATGCTGAAGGTGTCCCTGCTTGAGCAGGGGTTGGACTAAATGATCTCCTGAGGTCCCTGCCAACCCCAACTGTTCGAGTGTGTCAGTGGTATTTTAGGCACTTCTGTAGAATTTTCTGCTGAAGTCTACTCAGTGCCTCTGCACATTGTTTTTTATTTTTCTGACAGAAATACTAGTACGAATGCTTCACACTGGTAATCCCTCTATATACTTCAGTAGAAAAGGAGAAGATCTCTGGAATATTTTTGTAAAGCCCCAACACGTGATGCTTCAGGCTGCTCTGACCTTCCCATTGACTCTGCTGCAGGCAGAAGTTGAGAGCAGTGGCCCTTCGAGGTTCCTTCCAACCTAAAACACCCTGCGACCCTATACTCAGGACCAGCCAAAGCAACAGCAATAGGGCCAATCCAGCTTACTTAACAGCTCTGGTTTATGTCTTAAAGGAAATTTAAGCTGGAAGAAAACTACAGGTCAGTTGACTACCCCTATAAAGATTACTGATGTAGAGCAAAAGTTCTGCTTTATTTGTATGGCATACACAGCATAAAGTCCAGGCATTCACTGCATACATACAGCCCTAATAAAACACTGTTGGGTAAAGATGACAGTACACAGCCAATCAGTAATAAACTGCTTTCTATAAACACAGCTAGCAGTCAGCAGCTAACGACCTTACATTTCTGGGGAAAAAGCATGAAGTCTGGCAATCTCAGTCCTAGGACCAATTCAGATCCTAGGAAAGCTTCTGGGAACTTTGTAAAAATGCAAATATTTCAATTCTCCTTAGGACTCCAGAAAGTCAGCAGTCACCATTTCTAAAGTCACCCTATGTATACAGTTACACTGTAAAGACAGTTTCTTAAGTAACTAAGGACAGTTGAGCTGCTTTTCCCATCCCTAACTGATTTGCTTAGCTGTAACAGTTGCATAATGGGTGTTTGGTGAGTAACTAAAGACCAGTTCTGTCTGCTAAGCCTTGCAAAACCACTGATGCTAATGAAGTTATAGCCTTTATTTTGCAACATCACATTCAATGCATCAGCTCTATCCTAAAGTTATGCTCAAGCACACACAAAACAACACATTTCATTTTTACTTTTGCTTTTAATATTTGTTTGAACTTTAAGCTCTGGGAACATCAACAGCTTAACACTAAAAACAGCACAACCAGTGCTGAATTGTTTGCTGCCAATTAAGAAAAGGGCAAGTACCAACTAACACCAAAAACAAGCACACAGCCACTTTCTCTTGTTCTTCTCTAATCGAAAGGAAGAGCTTGTGAGAAAGTGATGATGATTATTGCACAGGACAAAGCGAAGTTGGAAAATCGAAAACTAAGAAACTAAGACAAAAAAACAATTAGCAAGGGGGAAAAATCATCTGATACTTTTAAGATGCAGCCTCAAAGGCATCCGTTCAAGGTATTTCTCCACAGATTCCTTTACTCCAAGGGAGACTTCAGAAAGTGTAGCTGCCAATCTGCGCTAGTTTTACTTTCTGAAATTCTTTAGATTCAGGTCTGCAGCGACAAGGGCACATTTTCTGATGATTCCATCTACTACATAAAAGTTTTCAATGATCTCACTCGAAGCACAAAATAACTTGCATTAGCTCCAAGCAAAAGCAGTTCAAAATTTATTTCTACTCAACAGAACATTTACTCTCCTTAATATCACTGTTCCTCATCAATGGGTTCCTGTATCTTTGCAGAAGGCTTGTGCAAGTTACAAAGCACTTCATTAAAGCTGAACAGGAACACTTCAGGTACACGACGGAGTTTCTAGGATACTGCTTTAGAACAGCTCTGTAAGTAAAACAGGGACACCAAGTAATTTTACTTAACCTATTTTTTTTTTTCCTAAATAAAACGTTCCACACAACTTATCCATAACAAAGTCTTAAACATCAATTTTGTACAAAGCTGCCTGAAAATTTGGGAAGCTATTTGATGCTCTTCTTTATTCTAGATTTACCTTCCACTTGGGGGCCATACAAGACAGCCATGAATTTCAAAAGTGAAGCATTACTTAACAGGATTTCAGTGGTTATTGACACAGCAGACAACTCTGACCACGTAAATTGCGATGAAAGCTTTAGTCCAGACAGCTGGACATAAATCTATTTAGTTTTCTGAAGCATCCAATAAAATTATCATTTTCTGCTTCCAGAAGAATTATTCTAAGCATTTGAACAGAACAAAGAGCACGCAACGGTTTGAAATAAATATACAAGACAAACAGAACCTATGACAAGATTAAGAATATGGATGTGAACGCCATAAAGAAGAGACAAAGAATTACTTCATTTGCAACCACCACAGCACTGTTAACTCCATTTCATTAAGACCTTGAAGAAAAATATTTATCTACATATCAACCACACAATATAGATCAGCACATCCTATTGGGACTGTTTAAGGTGCAAGTACCGGCTTATCAATACTACTGAGCTTAGAAGAGTTCAAAAACAAAACAGAAATCAGAACAGCAGGCTCCCCATCCTCAAAACATTGTTTTTGTTTGCAAATCACTTTTCACTTCACAGGTGCACACAGAATCAAGTTACCCTTTGTTTCCCTGTACGATTGGCAAAGGGCATTAAAGTAGGACAGGAACATTAATTCATCTGCACCAGGGAAGTTGAGTGAAATTGAAGAATTTTGATACTACTCCCTTCCCATCCCCCCAAAACCAAAAACTATTGCCTGTAGCTGTGACATGCAAGTCACTGCAACCGCTGCTTTACAAATATAAGGGATTTTCAATTCAATCTGTTAGACTAGGTAAGACTGATGCCCAAGCCAATAATGCTCCTTTCCAGCAGAAGAGCAGAAGCACAACTTGTGACGGGGTGCTTCCAGAGCCAGCTCTCACAAGCTGAGCGTGACCCAGCACAGCTCCCCAGAGTGCTCCCAGGTCAGTCCCAAAGGGTCTGTGAGCAGTGTGGAGCTCCTCCGAAAGGAAAATAACAGCCAGGAAGTAGACTGGAAGCACTCCAAGTAACTTGAGCGATCTTCAGCTGCTCTATAATCAAATCACTCAAGCTCTGGGGAAATGACATGACATTGTAACCTTGCTTTTTGAAAGGTGTTTGTTTCTATACATTTTTATAAGTTAATTCTTACTATTCCTGCAGTAGAAAATGCCACTTTCCTCCCTAGAAGTGCCTCAATCCTTTAAGTCACATTTTCCACACTACCATTTTACTGTGCAATACAGAAAGTGGAAGAGAGCTTTAACTTTTTCTTGAGCTTCTAGTCAGTCACTCATAAATCAGCTAATAAAAGTAGCATTCCACAGACCTTAAGTTCCTTTTGCAGCCTTATGCTTATCGCGAGTATCAGCTAACCACACAATGCAATTCAGACAAAACTGACTTTGATTGCAGATTACAGGCTTGGTCACACCAAATCTGTAAACAGGCTACTTAAACAACTCGGAATATAGTCACTGTATTACACTCCCAATAGGCATGAACTGATTTAGATGTTCTATTTTGGTTTAAGCAATTAGTTGCCTTTTTGTGCAATTTTTTTTAAAGGGAAGAAGTGAAAAGAAGGCACGATATCAGTACTGTCTCTTCCCTGTGGCTGTTCTACAGAATTTTGGCTCAAATGTAGTTCAGCCAGCTGGATAAAAACCTCTGAAGCAGAAACCCAGTTCAGAATCACGCACGTTCTGCATGCAGTGCAGACACCTTCCTCCTCTGCTCCCCCTACTCAGCTCTTTTTAAAGAGAGATGTAAAAAAGATCTCACTGTGCAGTTTTAAGTTCAAAACAATGATCTTTCGGGGCTATAATTAAACCATGGGTGAAGGGTTCACATTTTTATACTGGTCTCTACTGTAATGGTTTAAAAATTAAGACGTAGATTTAATAAGTCATGGAACATGGACACTTCATTATCACGGGCTGCAGAGCTGGATCACAATCCAGACTTTTTGTTTCAATACCATTTCTTCAGCGCTGGGCAGGAACGTGACCCAGAAGAGACAATAAATGAATGCAGCTTGTTTCTTATCTTCCATCCTAGATTTCTACTGAGTAGTCATTTGAATTGCAAACGTGGAAGTTTAACAACACTTGATGGGATTTGTTTGCATTAACAACTGCACAGACCTGTGAATGTCACCAGGTATTGTTTTAATACCTACTTTTTTGCTTGTTATTTGCTTAGGTGACTGAACCAACACCTTCCAGTCAAGTGAAATCTGTAGAATAAAATAAAATTTCTGAATTTTGTTCCCTTCAGATTTCACTGAATGGTTTTCTGTTTCCAAGGAGAGACGATGCTATCTAATATTTCTTACATACGCAGCACTTATATTGCTTATTAAAATAAGCAGTCTCAGCCTCTTATGTAGTTTCACAGATGTTTTAAGATAACTAAATTTTCACTTCTCTGAATCTTTGTAATAACCCTTTTTTAGCTATCTGTGAGCACTTTGAGATCAAGCTACCAGTTTATACAATGGAGCATGATTTGCTTCATCCTTATTTCTAAAGCTTTCCTTCATTCCATTTCTTATAATAAGGAAAAATCAGTACTCAAGTATTAATCAGTTTTAGGGCCGAATCATTTACAGCACCCTCCCTTCCTTTTTTGTGCAGTGGTACCAAATTGATTTGAGTTTCTTCCTCCACTGCGTGCCACCAAGCACACAGTGCTTGTGCTCACTCACCTAGCATAATGACATCTCTCACTGCCTCTTGCCTTGACAGTTACGCAAATCAGACCAACTGCAATTTCTTCTGTTTTTCACCATTATTACTTTTCTCAGAAGTTTCAGATCTGCCAGAGAACTTTAAATTCTACTGTGCTAAGCTTATTAGGGCAAAGTCACTTAAAGCTTTATTTAATGTGCCCAATACATGGCGACAGTTCAAGTCATCTTCCTCTGAACTATACCTTAGCATAATCTTCCGGATGTTTTCCCATTCTGTTGAGTTATGAAGCAATGACTGTCCCTTTCAAAAAGGCCTGCAAAAAGAACCAACTAACCTGTAGTCCAGTGTAACTGTCCCATTTGTAACACATCTGGGGACCAGTCTCTTTATTCTTAAATTCACCAGAACTCCTGAACACCACTTCAGTCACAGGCTAACCTCTCTCTGCAACACAGCTTCCCCTTAGGGGGATGAGATTTTGAAAAAAGATATATGTAAATACACATACTGATTTGCATTCAGAAAGAAAACTAACTGCATGACCTGCATGCAGCCTTACCTGTGGAAAAAGCCATGCTCAAAAATATCACATTTTGCCTTAATCTACTGACATAGCTGCAACACGAAATACTGTGCTCACAGCCAGACAGCTGACTGAACAGGGAGTCAACAAATTGAGAACCACCCCAATTAAAGCACCAACTTACAGATCTCAGTTGCAGTTGGCCAGCCTTAGGACAAACAACTGTGACAAAGCAAGTTAAATTCTTCAAGAGCATTAACATACATACACACATATATGGTCCAACAGCCATCCTCATCACACCAGTTAAACACGACAAGGCACACTGAAGATACGTAAAACTTGATTACTGTACTCAAGTAATTTATCCAGCTCCAAGAAGCTATTCTATTCACTCAATGCCCTTACAGTTAGAGGGCAAGCGAACAAAGAATGCCACTCTTCCCCGCTTGAGAATATTGCCTGCATTGTGTAAAACTCTGGACTGGGAATTAAGGTTTGCTTGATAAAAAAAATTAAATTACTACCCTTCGAAAAAGGCATCTGAAATTACGAACAACTGCATTTGTTCTCTGACATGACTATTTTGGTTTAGAAGTTTTCTTCTGCGTATCTTAGTTTCCAAACTTTGGCATGAGTTTCCTACTGTGTTTGCCATGGTAACCAAGCAGGCTGAGTGTCTGCTTGAAATTCTGTTTAACTGTTTAGTGTTGCATATTAATCAGGACACACTAACACATCCTAATGTACTTCAACCAGCAAAGCGAGCAGCTCTCATACTGAAGCAGTGGCCTTAAGTATTACAAACCTCAAAGGATTTTGTTGTTGTTTAAATAGAAGCGTAATAGGGACACACTGTCACCAAAGATTTGCAAATAAACAGAACACATTCAAATGTGAGGGACAAGGTGTATTCAATAACTACAGAGCTACAGCAGAACAGAGAAAAGTCTCTATTTGACAGTATCTTCTCTCCCGTGAATCAAGATTTTACATACACAGCAGAAAGAAAAATGTATTCCAAGAGTGTATTTAAGACAGTTTCCACACATCAAAGCTCATAACCTGGGGGAAAATGGTGCTGCTGCTCTGATGCAAGCCAGGTAACTGGCTCATTTACTTGAAGCTCTATGGCTAAGCAACAGGGCCAAGCCAAGCAACAGTTACCAGCCTCTGTTAGTTTCCATTTCGAAGAAAGATCCTTCTTCAAACATTCATTTCAATTGCAGAATCATGAATATGAAAACACCTGTCTCAGTGAGCATATGAAATCTTTCCTAATTCCTGGAAAATGCATCAAACGCTTTAGTGTACTAAAGTTCCAGACAAAAGTAAATAACATTAGGAAATCTTGAAATAAAAAGCAGTTTACTGCTTAGTTGGTTAAGATCCCCTATCCAAGAAAAGAAATAAACGTGTATGTAGTTCGTCACTTGTTTTGTAATAAATTAACAGACCCACCACTACGTGATGTTACTATTCAGGAAAATCTCATGCTTACAGATAAATAATTCTGACCTTCAGTGCCTGCTGCATAGACTTACAATACAGAAAACCATCTCCAAGAAAATCTAAGAAACAAATCCCCCTGAAGCTTGCTTATAAAACTACTGAGATTCCACAAAACACTGTATGTTCTTTCTACAGCATCTGCAAACTCAGCTGTACTCCCACTCTTTCACTGGGCTTTACTGTCCCCAGCTCCTCTGCGTCTTGCATTTCATTTCCTCTTCTGGATCTAAAAGCTAGTGAGGCAGTCTCTCTGGGTACCACAGATAGTTGGACATGTATCACTATAAATACATTTTCTTCACTCCTTTCATCCAGCCGGGCTCTAAGAAGCTTCTGGATGAAACGCTCTGCCTGTTCTTAAAAGCTGTTCTGTACTTCCCATGGAGTCTGTAACCTCTGACACCACACTATTTTCATTACGCAGTTGTTCAACTATTAGCAACAGCTTACAGCAGGGTTGGTCAAAGAGCAGAATCCTTCTGAATTAATAGCAAATTTTTTGGGATTAGGATTTATGGCAGATCCAGCAATGTCTCTCAGACATCTCAGGAGGGTTTTGTATTATTTATTCTCCCCCTCTTCCTTCTCACAACTTAAGAAACAGTGACTGCTTTGCTAGGCTACTTAAAAATCACATTCATTTTTTGCCAGTGTTACATTACACACTACCTTCTCCTAACAGCAGCAGCTGAAATTCACGTTTATCAACACGAGTAACTAAAATTTTCTACAACATTAAAGACAACTCTTCAATGCCTCATATAACAGCAAAGACAATTCTCTACTTCTACTGATAAACTCATTTCACCGACCTTTGAGTTACATTTACCTCCTGCCTTCAACAGCTGTACTTCAAGCTAGCTCAGCTTGATAACCACGCTGTAATGTCTACATCTTCTCAAAGCTCTCAGGCTGAAGCAAATATTCCATAAGTACATCTCCAGTAAAGTTTGGTTACGGTTACGGTTCTGATATTGGCTTGTTTCACCATACAGAATATTGAATACAAACAGTGATCCCTCTCAACTTTATTATAAGAACTGTTTACTATTTTCATCGGTGACTTAAAGACAAAAAGTAAGATGGCATTTCCAAAATCACTGCTAAAATACCTTATCCTGAGGTTCTCTTCCCAACAAGTGTTACAGCCCTTTCAAACAGCAAGGCACGCAAAAGATCAAGAGTTGTTCTGATTCCCCATTTCACAACAGAATGAGTTTAGGTTCTAGATCTCCCTCAGTTCAAATATCTAATATATGAATCTAGAATTGACAGTTCAGAAAAGCACAGGGATTGAAGTGATGCTTGAAGCTAACAAATCATGAATGACATTTAAACAGATATCAGTGCAGTGGGCATTCCAACACACAGACAGTGGTGAATTTCTGAACTAAATAATGATGGTTCCAATTCTCCTCTGCTACTGGAGTAGTAAACGTACATATTGTAGTCTCTTCAACTGAGAGAATTAAAGCATATTGAAGCAGTTATAAAGCAGTCAAGGAAAGATATATAATTAAGCTTGCTAAGCTTCTCTTCAGATGTACACTTAGTTAACCACAATTCCTTCCTCAGCAGCTACAATCTAGCAGGTTACAACACATTCACAGCTCTGGAGTAAAAAGGTTACATTTCTGTTTTTCTTATTCTTCACAGTCTAGTAGACCCTTTTATTTTCTCCTAATGCTGTAGTCTATCCCCACGACTTGCTGCACTTATAATCAGTTCTCTACCACCTATTCTTAATGCTAAGGAAGTTCAGACAAACTGTACAAAGATACACATGCACGCACACTCTAGATGTAAGAGACAAAACAAGGAAAATAGGTGCGTAAATGTTGAACTGGATGTGTGTGCTTTCATGTGGAATCCATTTAACAACCGCTACTCAGTTCTCTGGCTCAGGAGGGATACTTACAGAATACTGCAAGTTTCTTTCACTTGCAAACTGTTTAAATTGGCTAATCTTAAGTAAAACTTACAAAATTGTAACTGCTAAAAGTGCTGTTTATTTAAATTAGAGCAGGCTGACTGCTCTTAGGCGGCCCCTGAAACATGGAACAAACTGAAAACATCACGGGACTTGATAGCATCATCCCTTGACTTGTTCATCTCCTCCTGAGCACACACAGGGAAGTTATCCAACCTGTTGGACAAGAGTTCTGCTCAAGTCACACCTCCAAAGCCTGGACTTTCACTGGAGTTTTGAACTAATTATTTTATTCTCCCATTCTCAAGTGTGAGTACGATGTTCTGCCAGCAGAAAAAAAAGACACTTCAACAGAACATACATATCTATGAATACTGTCTGTTGGCATTGACTTTATATTGCCACTGTTCTTGGTTCTTCCTACGAGTGCTCAGACAACCCAAGTATCCTTAAAACACGTTACACAAGATTAAGTTCCCTGCTGAAAGACTAAAGCCGCAGTAGCTTCAAAACCACAGCTGTTCAAATTCCATTTCTTCCAATTTTAAAAAGACCAAAACACAGTAAAAAATAGTTACTTCCAAAAGATGGCTTTACAGGTGTGCTTTGTGGCAAAAAAAAAGAAAAAATATTGTCCCTTTATAAAACTCTTGTATTTTCCAGTTTTAACAGTGAAGCCTGCAGTAGAACACATCACTCTAAGGGCAATGACAAGTATCAAAACAAACAAAATATGCAGAGACTCCAAACATGCACAGAGCAAACAAACCAACAAACAAGAACCTGACTGATTTATGGAATCAATATCAACATTCAGTTCATTAGGACTAAACTCTATTAGCCAATTTACTTGTGATCTCCAAGCTGCTATACGATCGTTTTTATCAAATTAAAGCAAGCTCCATTTCATGTAAACTTGTCAACAGGTGAAAGTATAAATTCATACCACTTAACAACACATCCATTATAACTCCGTTATACTAAATAGCCTACAGGCAAGCAGTATTAAGTTGTGTTTCCACCAGTTCACCACTCTAGTATTTATCTTCTCATGTTTTTCCCACCTCTCTTTTAGCACAAAAGAGGCCAAGTTATTTCTTTAGGATTTAAAAAGAAAAAGCAGCAGCCAAAGAGCTCAGGATTATCCGTTGCTATAACAAACCAATGTTTTAGTCCAGCAGCATAAATTCGCTGCTTGAAAGAAAAATTTTTATCTGTTCCAGAAAAGCAGCCTGAATAATTGTAGCCCGCATTGCACTGTTGCTATAGAAACTTATTTCACTGTAGCAGTTAATTGTTAATCAATTTATGCTTTTTTTCATTACAAAGCTCAATAAGAGTCAAATACAACACATAAATGTCTGTCCAGCAAGTCAAAGCTGTGTCCCTTTCTGGCTACTGTTGGATTTTGCAAGCCCTACAGGAATGCCAGACATTTTTCGTACACTATTTTTATTAAGCCAACAACTCCCTCACGTTGCAGCATGTTAACAAAATACTACTAGAACAAAGCCTAGTTACTTTTGTACTAAAAATAAGATGCAACTCGCTGTTGTTCTTACAGCCCCAGAACAGTTCTGCAGAAGGTATGTGAATAAAGTATCTACTAAATATATAATCTATGCTCCGATCCAGAATGAGGCCCATTGGTTTACACTTTTTGTGGTTGTATTTAGTAACAGACAGATGAAATAACACATCTGCCTTAACTCTTTGTTCTGACGTTAATTTACAGTACCGTATCTTCCTTCTGGGCCTGAAGACATGAATAAGAACAAGAATAAGAGGCAGGCTACTAGAAAACATACCGAGAACCAAATCCCTAACAGATACACTGCTGTGAACTCAGATTTTCCATAATGACACACATACAAGGTCTGGGATATCACCTAGGTTGCAAACCAGAATCCTGTTTTGGAAGTTTGAGATGAAGAGGCAACAAATTCCTGATCTGGGCACAAGTTTTCCTGACAGCCTTATTTTAAAGTATGCAAAGTACTAAAGATACTCTAAGTAGCAATGAGAGCTGACAACTTCAGTGGCACATATATTAGGCGGGGGGGAAATAGGGTGCTTATTAATCATGTTCTTTAAAATTACCATTAAAGGGCTGAAAGTGCTTAATTTACCAAACGGACACACAACACTGCCTCCTTCCTATGGCTGATTTTCTCCTGAAGCACAGAAGGGAGCCATCTGCCTACTACTTGTCACTTACTGATCTTCCCGCACACAGCTGTGCTGGCCACAAGTAACTATCCACATTTCGAGCCTTTTGCCAAAGGTCATAAAAGCAGCCTGTACTAGAGCATGGAGCTGAACAGACAGAACAGAGCCCAGCTGTTTAACCATCCATCCCATTGATACGGGCATACGAATACTAGATGTGCCAGGAACTTTCGCTTTCAGAATCATTCGTACCTTTCAACCAGCCCAGTTCAAATACTGCACTTTGGATCAAACACAGAACTTCTCTTGGGTCGGTAGAATCTATCCTGTCAACTCTGTTAGAAGGTCACAAACTTCGTCTAGAGGAACAGCACATTACAGCAGGACTTTGCTAGAAGTTATTCTGCACAAGGGAACACAGATTCCCTGCCAAGGTGAGACAGGAAAGCCATGGCACGTGTGAGGCTGAAATGAACATCACTGGACAGTTTCCTTGAGAGCACCCTATATTTCCGACAGTCTTCTTTGGGGGAAAAAGCAAACAAATGAGAAAACATCCAGCTGGATTAGCACAGCTGCACCTATAATACGAGTAAGAAATACTGCATTTTCAAAATATCAAACTTTGAAAGTTGTATTGCCAAATCATGCAACTATTCCTGCTCTCATAAATCACTTTTTCAAGATGGACCATTGTGACACCTTCAGTGTACACAGCTAGCTATTTAAGACTTCCGGCCCACACTCCTATTAAAAAGGTCTAAAAAAGTCATGTTGCTCATATTTATTGTTATCCTTGTGACTGTGCAGGCTGAAGTGTCCATAAGGCACCCATTCCAACAGTTTATTTCACAATACTTCTGGGCTTTTTAAACACAGCCTCAATATATATTGACATCCACTCAGTCTCCCCTTGTCACTGCTTCCTCTTTCATTAGTCAAGAGGGAGCTTTAAAACCATAAGCTGGAATCTCATGGAAATTTTCCATGCTATCACTTCCCTAACAAAATGTATGCAAACTCCTAGTACAGATAATAGGAATTACGTCTTGTTTTCCTAGTAAACTGAGGACAATAACTTTGCTTATAACATCCAGTGTTTATGCAGCTTCTCCTCCTTACTCCGGGGCTTTCTTAAGAGCCCAGCAGTTACTCCAATACAGCATTTCACGTTCTCCATGTGTGCAAAGATTAGGATTATTAAACAAGAACCTGTTTATTACAACCACTTTCCAATCCCACAGAGTTAACAACAGAAAAGCATTACTACTTCGACCACTGCAGTCACCTGAGAATTCCACAATTAACTTACGAAATTAAAGACCGATCACAGTCGGTACGCCAGAACTGAAATCATTTTACAGAAGGTATCACTTAAAGATTTGTCATTGCATTATGAACAGCTTTTCTGAAAAACGCAAGAGTAAATTCCAACTCCAAGTTATGTCACCGTCATTGGAAAGACTTCAGTTGCAGTGCCTGGTGGTCCTGCCCACAAAAACTATAGGGCTACGTTTTCTACCAGCAGTCTGCTAAACAGAAGCTGAAACAAGAAAAAACAGCTGCTTTATTTTAAACTACAGGACGCAAAAAAATTGGAGCAATTTAGATGCTGGAAGATGGATTGCATACACGTTTGTACTTACTAGTAGAGTGAGGTAAGGAAGGAAAAATTGTCAATTTATGAGGTCATAACAAAATATCATTATGTCAACTTACACTATGGCACGGTTATTATTACTGTTTAGTTTCCTTAAGTTTTCTTGAAGAAGAATGGCGTTATTAGGTTGAAAAGCTTTGGCTTTTCTGGCCTATTTTTAAACAGCATCATTTCCAAGTATGTCAACTCACAGTTAGGACAACTGGACAGCAAGTGGCCTTTGAATACATATCACTCAAAAATAAGCATTTCAGATGGCTTCTTTTACCCAGAGACTTGCAATACTTCAATCTAGGGCACCAAATTTGATTTTGCAATGTCAAACGCCAATTACGGCCTCTGAGCCAATCAGAGATAAGATTATGCAAGGCTTAAATAGAGTCTGAAGCATCTTCAATATTCATTTTAATTATTAACTGTCAGATGTCAAAGCATAATGTAAACTCCTTGCAATCTAAACACAACACAACTCTTTCGTAAATATTCTGACAAAGCTGGCCCACAAAGCTCTCTACAGAAGCAAAAACATTTGTACTACAAATGATCATTATTTGCGTGTGAGGCATTATGACTAAAATGTTGTTGGCCTGCAAAGATTAAGTATCACAATAAATGATTTTATGTTAGTTTAAATTCCTCTGACTTACTAAGTGTACTAGAAATATACTTGCAATACCAAACAAAAATCCTACCTGCAGTGGCAAAAAAAAATTCCCTAGTTACAAAATACTGCCTACAAAATGCTGCCTACCAACGTAAGGGCTTGGCCAGCAGGGCTAGCACTGACACTAAAACACTGCTGCCATGCAGGCAGACAGAGATGAATGACCTGTTCCCTTAGAGAGCAATCCTTCCCAGCACTTGCAGCAACATACAGCTTACTGTATACTGTATGAGGTCAAACAGTTGCAATGCAGGCTGGAAGCACAGACTTGAGCATGGACTAGAGAAGCCGAAAGCACTACAGACTAATGCTACTACCTACAGACCAGAAGCAGCCCCCAGAGAATCATCACCTTGTAGGCTTCATCAAGCGCAAATATCCTCTTCTCTTCCACAGTAAGAGATGTTTAATAGGGTCGTTTTAAAACAGCTATTTATTTGTCAGGTTTTCTCTCGAGTCAGCCCTAATTGTTCTGTATAAGCCTCATGACAGGGTTAACCTGTTAAAACTACCTGTTACCCTGTAACCCACCACTAACTCTTGTCTATTTCCCTCCAAAGCATCATTGAAAGAAATTTGTTGAAAACAAAACAACTTTAAAAAAAAAAAAAATCAAATCACCAGAACAGTTTGTAACAAGTCTCGGCAGTCCTTAGCACGGTCCAGCTAGAAATAAAGAAAACATCCAGTGACATCGTAACACTTGAGTTAGTGAGTCTACCTATCCATTAAAAGCCTGGATTTTCCAAAAGTCTTTCAAATACTTTCACAAACACAGATCCATAGGAAGCCAATTAGTGATCCAGCCACAACACCTCCACAGGACTGGTGAATCCAGTTTGAATGTAACTCTTACCTACAACACAAGGAAGAAAAACTCAGAAGTTGAGGGATCTCCTGGCACACACACACACACAGAAAATAACCATAAAATCACACCCAACCAAATCTGCAATGTCTTTTTAAGAGGGTTAATAGTGTCACATCCACGACATCTGAATAGATATGGACTACATAAGCCCTCACAGCACAGAACAGAAATATTTACCCAGTTACAGGATTGCATCAGACACCTTTGAGGAAAGTTCTGATTTCATTTCCACAGTACTTCTAGTAGCCAAGAACTTTGTAGTAGAATTTGACAGTTACAGCAGACAGCCTTTTCTCAGTATGAAGAACATCAGAGTAATATCTATAAGCACCTAGACAATCAAGGGAAAATTCCACAGATGGCAAATTTGCCAAAAGTCAGCATCAAATCAATCTAATTGTATTTTGAAGAAAAAATAAAAATAACAGGACTATAAGAAAAAGGTCAGCAGCAAACAATGCTGAACACTTCTGGTAAGTCTCATGTGATGCCTACAAGCAAGCTAAGTATCATAGTTTTTAAAGGACAAGAAAACACACCAAACTTGTGAATGACAACAAGATTAGAAGGATTATTTGCAGTATTCAGCACAGAATTAGAAATAAAAACACCTTTTAATAAAGCAAATCGAACAGAATTCAGTGAATATGCCATGTGACAAATTAAAAGAAAGCATGAAGGAAAGAACCAATAAACCATCCCAGCAAGTCAATACCATGAGAACAATTCAAAAATCTCAACATTCTTCAATGTGGTAGCAAGAGCATCAGGAGAATGACACTTTTTCTGGAGCAATACCTCCTTTAGGTACTGCAAATAATGCTAGTTAATTGAAGCTAACAGAGAAGAGCAATCAAACACTTAAGTCACAACATGAGAAGAAAGGTTAAAAGAGATCTAGACTTGTTGCCAAAGGCAGTCAGTTGTTCTCCACGGCCCCAGCAGAAAACAGTAATCAGCTTTTTTTCCCTCGGGAAAAAAGTTTTGTTAGATGTTAGGAAAAAAATAGGAAAACTATGCTTAAGTGATGTATGAAGGCTGTGGCAATCTTATTCTAAAACTGATCACAAAGATGTAGGTACACCTTACTATGCTTCAGAGCAAGCGTATCTAAAAATATCTTCAAAAATCTCAACATTTCTATAGCTCATACACGCTGCTGGAACGTGCATCTTTTTTGAAGGCCTGATACAGCCTAGTGATCTCAATATAAAGTAATATTAACTCACCTCCCCATCACATTTTGAGAAAACGTGCTGTTTCTGCAGATTCCAGCTTCCAACCTAGAGCTGCTGAGCACTACCCTTCCCAGAGAAAGCAATATACTAAGCACGGTGACAAATGCCATCCATTATCGTTCCATCATTAAGACAAGATCCTAGATGAACATTCTATAGAACAAAAGTCATCAGCAAGTATAATACTTCTCAGCTGGAAAATAAAGATCCCAATAAAGACAGATATTTAAGAAGGCAATTTAGAATAATGCAAAGGAAAGAATCCTACACGTCAGCAGTATTTTTGCTGATAACCAGGGATTACCAGAATACTGTAAAAGAAATTAGGATATGAGCTTACCTTCATCTTAGTACAAATGCAATTATTTCTAAGCCCATTGTTCAATGTAAGGTTGAAAAGACAGCGCACAGATTCCACCCTCCATGCCTTCCCCAACCCGAGCACACCACCCACCTATTTTTTACTACGATACCATTATAACACTCTCTAACATCACATAGCTATTGACAGACTGCTGCTTTAGGTAGCTGCAGGAAAAGAAATACAACTGAAGACGGTCTCTTTTGGCAAGAAAGAAGTTCAAAATAAATAAGTAAACCAACAACTACTGTTGGGAAAGCCTACCACGTTAGCAAAGAAAAATTAATATAATAAGCTGAATGGCATTCAAATTCAGTAACAACCCTATGTGTGGTAAAAACCAAGACCGTATACAGTGCCACGCTGTTGCTAATACGCACCTTCATATGACTGCATTGAAGCCTCAGCTGCATGCTGACTTGCCCAGAAGCCTTTATAATAAACAGAGAGAATACACTAATTATAGTGGTGGGGGGGGAAGGGAAAATACACTAGTTTCCTAGTAAATGGGAAACGGATTTGGTAGTTAAATGTCAGCAGCAATCTAGAAAGCATTGTCTTGTCAGTCATTCCTATGACAAGAAAGATGATGAAATAGCATGCTCCTTCTCAAACTTAATGAATCAACTAATAAACCATTTTGCAAAATCAGACTGAAGTACCTCGAGACTGTCTCAAGCAAGACTCGAGCAACAGCCCTCACTCCTGATGTGTGCTGCAGAAAAAGGCAACCCATCCAAAGCACCGATGCACCATGGTTTGATCAATCATTTTTGAATGATTACCTTATACTTCTACTCCATGAAACAGAAAAAGCCTCCTCTACCATCTATAACTCTCAAGATTAAGTCAACAATCTCTAAAGAACAGATCATTCTGAATCTGACTTAAGGCAGCAGTAAAGGCATTGCTCAGGTGAGACCATCAGGCAATGGATCCAACCTGACAGCCCAGGAGGCAGCTTTGTTCCTTTTCCCTTCATCCCTTTCTTTGCTCTCACTGTGCTTGCTCATATCTGAACCCAAGATGAAATGGTTCAACTCACCAAATCAAAATAAGAAAAGCGCATGTATTGAACTGCTAGTTTAGCAAGCTAAACTTTGACAAGCTAAACTAGCTCAAACTGAGGCTGAGCACAGCCAAAGCTAGCAAGGATATAGGGAGCATGCTGCCAAGAAGATACTTTGCTGCTGTACCATCATTTCCAGCTGTCACTAGATCACTTTAGTTCACACACAAAAAAAAAAAAAATAAATCAACCTTTCAGTTTAACAGGAGATCACATTTTGCATTAATGTCAAAGTTAAGAAGGACTGTAAGGGAAAGCCTACTGACACTCAGCATAGTTGAGAATAATTATATACTTACATAACTAAAGCAACCACCTCTCATTCAATCACAGTTCAATTTCTCCTTTCTAAACTATACATTCACTTCCTTTTTCAGTGGATACAAACCAAAAAACAATAGTTTTCTGGAAGCCTGCACTACCTTATTAGCAGAAGGAGAACTGATTAAGTTTTTGTTACCCTAAAACACAAACAAAATAACAGACAAGAAAAAATCCACAACAGTGGTTCACATATGCTTTCACTGCCATGGAATACGTAGCAATTTGGCGATATGTTTCATGGTAATGGCAATGCTTTATGGAAAGAAAGAAGAACAGAAAGAAAGCTGAGCTTTCATTATTTTAAGGAATATTCATTTAAGAATGAATTTGTGTGGCAATAATTTTTTTATTTTTTAATTAAAAAAAAACAACTCTAAAGACAGCTTGAAATGCTACCCAAAACTCCCTTACTGCTCTTCCTAACTATCACCATTATTTATCGGTTCTCCAATCCCAACACAGCCATCCTGGACACTGGACATTGTTCCTCAATCAGGTTTCTTAGAAAATAAAACAAGCTTAAAGAAATGTCTTGAAAAGGTTTTACTTTCTATAGTTTGAATATCTTAAACTGAACACATATGTAAGCAGTGTATTTTAAAAAATGATTCACAAACTAGACATAGCAGATGCAACATATTTAGGATTTAATGGAAACTAAAAGAAGGAAACTTAGCATCACTGATTTCAAGAAACATCCTTACAAGTGGCACTTTTCACTTAATATTAGCATTATCTATCATTCATGGCTTGAGCGTGACTCCTGTTTGACATGTACTGATCTGCAATAGATTACTGATACAAGAATTATCTCAGCAGCAGACAGACACTTCTCCTTAAAATAAAGTCCTGGTGGTCCTTTCACTCATTTTAATAGAAGTATAACATTTCAAGTTTGCTCCTGTTCTTGCTCTGGAAAAGTAAAATAGAAGACACAATCTTAGCTACCTGATACAACACAGCTTCGCTAACTTCAATTTGTACTCTACTATCTCAATGACTTCACTGAAATGAAAGTTACAGTCTGAAAATTATTAGGGAGCATTATAAAGAGACACTTTGATAATTGTGAAGTAACTTAAAAGACAAGTTGTTATCATTTGTATTACGCAGAGATCACAAATTTTTGGGTCCCTCACCCAGCTCCACTGCCAAGAAGCGGAAGACATGCAAAGTTTTGTTTGTCCAGTTTAAGACAGACTTACATACTATCAATTTAGGTAACAGTAGCTCCTTCCTGCAACCATAGCGAGTAAATATGTAACCTTTTACACAAAAAAACTCCAATCATCAGTTGAAAGTGTCAGCCTGTTCTTCTCTAAACTTTGCACATAGACAAAAGCATCTTTCAAACGAATAGTTCCAAAATAAATTCCAAAGAAACAACCATTACGAGTTTAAGACAGCCCACCTCCTCTATTCTCATTTTAAATACTTTCTTTAGCTGATTTCAGCTATTTCTCTAGATTAATTTTACAGAACTTAGCATATTACATAAAAAGATTTTGAAGTACATTTTCATTTGTTAGTGTCATATGAGCTCACTGAAATGAATTCTGAACAATGCATACATTTTATGTTACTGTGAAAAAAACAATACGCAGTGCTGTAACAGGTATATCACAAAACTCGTAAGTTAACAATCTGACAAACTAACACTTTCTCTGTTACCACGTAGCACAAAAGCTGCTTTTAGCAGCCAGGAAAAAATATATTGGAACACTAATCTCAAAATCATTTCTACAATTTGAAAAAGTTATTCAGCTCCCTATTTCCAATGCAGTTCCAAGCTCCAAATTTCATTTTTTATTTATTTTAAGCGTGGCAAGAGGTGACTAAGACGACTTGCAAGAATCACACGTATCATTACTACACTACATAAAGGCCCGTTCTGTAACATGCAAGAGAACTCCACAGTTACTTTGTATGGAAAAAACAAACTCAAGATATAAGAACACAAACATGACAATAGTTTAAATGCTAGATTTTCAGAGATACTGTCGTAATATCTTGTAAATAGGAAAGACAGCAACTGCTTAAATGCTTGATAGAAGAACGCTCATGACACGCTTCAAGAAACTGTTGACTAAGAATTATTTAAAACAACTAGGTTAAGAAAATTCACTGCAGTGCAAAACTAAGATCCATACCATTATACAGAACGTATCAGATCTGTCAAGTCACAGTAAACAGATAACGAGGTAGACCTAATTCTCCAGTAGATGCTTACATTTTACAGAGGAGCAGTGATTTGGGTGTTTGCTTAGCAGCCTACAGGCTCAGTTATGACTCCATTCTCACCCACAGGCTGTCTGCACAGTCCTGGGTGCATCGCCAGTCCTCCACCTCCTTATCCCATGTTACACAGCGGACTAGAGGCAGGAAGGTTTCAAAGGACTCACCTCATGGAAGCTAAGTCTCAACATACGAGACAACAACTCCCCATTTCTTGAACCATAAACCAGAAGCCTAACAATCGTTACGCCTCTATTTTCATATACTGAGTGACATTCATACAGCACGACAAGTTAGAAATGCTCTTCTAAATGCCGTAAAGACAACGACCTTAAGAAACAAACTAGTAGAAGGGATTTATTCATAAATACGGTGAGCTGAAACATCAAACGCACACTGGTCCTGCATCTAACGTTAATCATTACAGAGTCTATCTCGAGTCGCACCAATGAGCGCCTTCCGTAAAAGCAACTTTCTCTGCATTAATTACCCGACGTTTAAAACTCAGCTCTCCGCACCGCTCCCATTTAGGAACGACCCTGAAATCGCTCCGCACTTCAAAGCCGCGAGAAAGGCCTAAAATTACAGCGAATACCGCAGCCCTCCGACCACAGCTCGGAAGCCTTCCTCCGCCCTACCGGGGATTTGACACCGCCGTAATCACGCCCGGCACTGGCGCCCGCCAACCTCCGACCCGAAGCGACGAGCGAAGGAGGCCCGCGGTTCCCTCGCCGCTGGAAACCCAGCCCCCATTCCCGCACAGCGAGGAAGGCCCAAGCGATCCCACCCCTCCCCACCTCCCCACGCACCTACGGCTGCGACACCGAACGCGACATACCCCGGGAAGGAGCGGCGCCGGCTCCGTCCCGCAGCCCTCCCGCCCCAGCGCTCCCTCGCGAGCGGCT
>JAOWBP010002559.1:43878126-43890217 GCA_028571105.1 Tragopan temminckii | reverse complement strand
CTTCACTATGGCACTATGAAAGACATTGTTTTTCTTCAGGGTTCAAAGGTACTTTAGTTTCCCGTATTAAGGATGTATATTTGTTCATTGTTATTTTTATTTTCTTAAGTAGGTTTATCATGCCTAAAATCAAACATGGGATAGGTACATGCTAGATTTTAATATATTTCCGTTGCCGTTGAAGACAAAGCAATAGAATCACTTATTAAAGACATGGCAGAATATAAAGAATGTCAGTCTGACATAGGCAATTACTTCAATTTTCAGTAATAACTTTCTGATTTGATGATGTGACATAGATAAGGTCATTTCAGAGATACAGTGCATTTTTTTAAAATCAGCTAATTAAAACTTTACTGTGATGTCTAAGTATGTTCAGAGTCTCCATATGAAACTGAATCTGAGAGATGGACTTAGGAGACAAGATCAGTCATGCACCATATCATAAAGGAAAGCCATATGCATTTATAAGCTTGAACTTCCCTTCATATATTTGTGGCTTCGTAGTTGTTTAGAGATTAAAAAAATATATATAAAAATAAGAAACCTACGTATTTCCTGAGACAGATATTGGTGATGGTGAATTGTTGAAATAGGTAATTTGTTTAAAAAAGTCAAATGTTAAAAATTATCAAAATAAAACATCTGTTGTAAATAATGAATTCACTATGAAGATTAGCATTTTTTAAAACAGACTTTTGGAAGGTTATGACTGCTGTGCCATGCATATAAGTACATATTGTTATCTCATGTCTCTACATACGTTTCTTCAGTATGACTTGACTTCTATAGAGAATATTTATATTTGCTGTATTAGCCCCATCTGGTGAATTCTAACTGCACTGCAAATCAGACAGACTTCATGCTGAACTCTCACATTCCAGCTCTTAGGTAAGCGGTGGGACATACAAAGAGTCCCACATTCCTTTCTCTCTTTGTCACGGTAGCAACAGTGCAAGCACCAAGAAGGAATTCTCATTAGTATAGCATTAACATAGTTTCTAAGCTTTTCTTCTGTTTTAATGGATTCATCTTGCAAGTTCTGGTGCTACTATCTTAATTTGCATTTACAAATATGAACAGTCCTATAATACACTTTAGCCATTCACAAACAGATGTATCCTTCTCTTATTTTTTTCTAGTGCTCCTCGAGCTGAGATGATGTATGACAAAGCAGTCTGTTCATCTATCTCCACTGCTCCAGCAGAAGGTTTAGTTTTAAGTATATTTCTTGGACACAGTTGTGATCCACTTTGTGTAACTGAGAAGGGATGACAGCCATCAGTGGGCTCCTTTCAGAGAAGCTGTTAGTGGTCCTGGGCAGCCTGGTCTCAGTGATTCTCCCTGAGCAGGGGGGTGGGATGAGATGACCTCCAACACAGTTCTTTCCGTCCTTATCTATTGTGTGATTCTGTTAGTTTAGCTTTTACAGAATGATATATATTTATGCAAGACTGATGTAAGTCAACATTATTTTTGATATGTAGCATTTTACATACCTGCTGTAGGCATAAAAGTTGTTTTGAAGTGCAGAATCAGGATGTTTGTTTCTAGATAACAAATGAGGAGGCTGCTTGCTTCTAACGTATGGGTTAGTAAACCCAGTCAGCCTTTGATATACAGTATATCAGATAAATGCATGGCTAAGTACTTGTCCAACTGGAAGTCTGACTTGCTCCATGCTTAATAAGTCTTACTCAGTTTCTCTTTACACTCCCTCTCCCACTGCATGTCTAAAGCAAGTGATGGACTTTTTAAAAAAAGTGTGACTTGAAGGCTATCTGCATAGAGTAGACTGCAGAAAAATGAGTGATAACAGTCAATCTTTTACTGCCAGACCCAGCTGATGAAGATTAGTTGCTCTGCTAAGGCAAGTTGAAATGTGACCACAGTAGGTTTCTTTCCACCAATTCCCTTGGAACACTCAAACATAATCTTATCATAATATTCTAAATCATTCTAGATAGCCTGAACCATAATGTGTTCCATTTCTTGTCTTCTTCTCACAGCTGTGGCTGGAGAGAACTGTGGACAAAATAGCACTCGCTGCTGGTGAGATGTAAGGCTCTCACAGCCTTTGTTCAAAAAAGGTGAATAAAGGAGACTTTAAATATACCTTAAATAGGAACATTAAATAGAAACATACCCTAAAAGGGAACTCTACGCATTTAGATACTTTCAGAGGTAGTTACCTTTAAATGAGCAACAGGAGGGATTTTACTGTGTGGTGTGTCCCTTCAGTAAAATGTGTTTCCTTGCAGCCTTATTTTAACTTGAATGGAATATTCATTATACCAGCTAGGCCAGTATTTCTTATTCTCCCCCAAAATCTCACATGTGTTCGTTAAATTCAATTACATCAGAGCATTCCAATACAGGTAATGTTTCTGCTAAAGGAGACTGAGAAGAATCTCCAGTGTCTGTTTTTCTGTCATAACTGTAAAATTTAAACTGTAATGTCCCAAAATGGAAATAGGAAATTAATTAGTGGCAATAAGCCAAATCATGATTACTTTTCTTGCTTCATGATATAACCTGACTACATAAAAAAGCTCCTGATTAAACAATTATTCATCTTATGCTGCCTTTACCTTAAGCAAGAAATTAGAAATCAGAGAATGCAAGTCCAAAATATAAAGTATTAATAATGCATCTGTAATAATAATTATGCATTTCTGTCTTTCACTCTCAAAACATACATCCAAAATTATTTGTATTTTTCCAGTCAGTTTAAAAAGTCATATGCCGCAGTCAAGTTTGTATGTATATACATGCAGTCAGTTTTCAGTCCTGTTTACCCTTATTAGCACTAAATGAAAAGACTTTTGCCTTCCAGGCTACAGTAGATGCTCATCAACACTACTTCAAAAAGGAAGTTTTTGGGGGAGCCATTTTGCAATGTAATGGATGCATTTAATTGAGATATTATTGTGACTCAGCTGGTAAAATACAGCTGAGTTCCTACGTATAGCCTGAGAATGCTCAAGCCTTCTGATTTTGTTGTGGTTTCTGAACAAAATCAGACCTGTGGCCCTTACTGATCTAGACTAGCTGGGTCCTGGGCATGCGCAGCTCAGGGAGCACAATTGTATTCTCACCATCATGTAGTCAGACGCAGGACAACTCAAGCTGACTCCATCACTGCTGTGAATTCTGGCACTAAGGCTTTCACAGAAACATTTATTGTGCTGATAGCTCTTGGGACTGCTCTGTTTGAGCTTTGATTCTTCTCTGCCTTCCTGACTACAAATGTGCTAGGGTCACAAAGCAAAATCATAGGTAGTATGTATATCACCTTCAGTGCAAGGCTCTCTTGCTGTCATTGTTAATAATGATAAATGATTGTGAATTGAATTCACTGTTCTCCATCTAGTAGCTCATTAATGTCAAGTTTGTTGCAAAACAGCAGTGGGAACACAGGTGCACAACAGAACAGTAGTTCTAACTTTAGCAGCAAATTTGCCCTGGCTGGGTAATAACCACTGACTGAAATTCGTATAGCAAGAGAATAAAGATAGAATCACACATTACAACACTGCTGCATTTCAGTTTTAGTAAGTCTACCATCAAAAGAAAAAGGTCAAGCTTAATGAACCTCTGCCATATCAAATCATTTTTGATGTGCGTGTGTTGCTGTGTACTGCTGCACTTCATCAGGATTCTGAAAATTGAGGGAAAGTGAAAAGCTGTACTATCTGTAGTTGTTACATTTATTGCATCACAGAATAGGTATACAGCATCAGTTCATCATTCTCAGGTATATTCTCATAGATTTCATAGTAAGAGAATCTTGATCCTTAATTTCAGAAACAGTTTACAGTTCGGCCACCTGTGCCTACTAAAACTTTCAGATTTCATTCAGGGGATACCTCTGTGCTGCATAACAGAGATTATCTTAAATCCTAAGGAAGACCAAAGACAACATTTGGAAGAAAGGCAAATCAAAGAAATTGTGAAGGAGCATTCTCAATTCATCAGCTATCCAATTACACTCTTTGTAAGTGTCTTGTTTGAGATGCTAATAGTACACACTTGGAAACACTAGTTGAATACCTAATGTCCTTGCAGCATTCCCAGATGCTACTAGTAGAGCAGTAACTAAGCTGTCTTTGTACTGTTAGCATTAATGTTTACAAGAAAGATTCTATATTATGTTTGTGATAATTTCTGGATTTTTCTTCCTAATGATCACTTCAAGACAATTATCTATATATTTATACTTTTTACCAGTCTATCTATATACTGATCTTCTCACTTCACAACTCAGAGGATATCTTACAAAACTAACATTAATGCTGGTGAGTATAGTCAGACACAGCTGGTACTTTTGTTAAAATCGGGACTATTTGACAATGAAAATACAGATTTGTAGCTGAACATCCTAATTATGTGGGTGAAGTAATAAACTCTGAATATATATTTTATACTGATATACCATAGAGCTGTACATTTATGGCCAAAGAAGAGGTCTGGTTGACACTGACCAGTGTAGTAATTATGTCTTTTAAGCAGCAAGTTTATAGTTTTAGCTTCAAAATTGACAAAAGATGAGCAGAAAGCAATTTAGAAAAACATTCTGGATACCAGGTGTATCAGTATTATTTCGTGAATGAACTCCCTGAAAATGCAAAGTGGAGTTGGAAATGCTTCTCATATGACCTATAATGACCCACAGTCCTAAAAAAGCATTGACATGCAGGGAAGTCAGTGAAGATGGAAATAACATGCAAATTAAAGAATAGAACAGGGATGCGAATGCAGAAGTTTCTAGTGAAAATAACAGATCGCTGTAATTTTCCATCTCAGACAACTAAGGAGAATGTAGCCAAATCATTATGGTTATATTTGGTATAAATTCAAAACTGCATTTCTATCAGATAAGCAAAGTTGAAAAAGTTCTACAGAACTACGGGTAAGGCACAGATATTTGACCAAATGATCTGAGGAAATACAGTTTTAGGTAACTCATTAGAAAGAGCAGCTATGCCCTGGAAAAGAAAAAAGATGAAAAATCTCTTCTACTATCCCAATCCTTTACTGCTCCTTCTTGTAACTCACATTTGTAAATCTACTCTAAAAGCAAGGCACAGAAAATGCATTTGATCATCAATTTTTTATATTTTTATTTTATAATAAAGAACTGTTCTGGTTAAAGTGAACTTGCCATTTTTGTTGTAAATACTAGACAAATTTTTAAAGTAACTTAAATTTAACAAAACAAACTTACTTTCACTATTCCAGACATATCTAATACAGATAATGTGAAGATGTAGATAACCTGGCCATTCAGAATCTGAAATGATTTTTTTTTTTAGTAATCTCTGGGATAAAAAAAAGAGTCAGGACTATCTGCTGACAAGTACCAACTAGCACTGCTCTGATTTACAAATAACCTGGTGACTTCTATTAACTCTAGTCTGTCCTGCTTTTATGATGTAAAGCACCGTAGAGCAGCTGCATTATACTGACATTCATATTAACTGGCTAAGAATACCCTCAGCTCATCTGACTGCAAAGCAGGATTTCAGTATAAATGGCAAAGTTACCTGAGGAGATTTGCCTCACTGTGGCAGGAAGCATCACTTTGAAAGAGATGAAAACTGACTCTCCCTGTAATTCACCATGCCTGTTTCCTGTAGCATAGCCTACAGATAAATTTATGTGTGATTAATCAAGTACTCATACAGTTCTTGACAAAATTTCTCAAAGTTCCTATTCATAGTCAGCTTTAATCAAGATTATCGTACTGCTGCTATTTTTTTATTTTATTTTATTTTTGCATTCTTTGGAGAGAAAGCTGAGATTCAGGGCTGTCCTGTTTCACTCTTTCCCCTTAAGAAAGGCATCTTTTGATCTGACAGAAGAAAAATAACATTAAACTGCACATAAACAGAGTGTTCATCACAGGCAGATGTGAACACTTCACCCATTATTACCTGCAAGGAGTCCATAATTTTAGCATCTTTTTTCTTTAAGAGTATCTGCAATAAAATGGAAGTTCCAAGTCTGAAATGTGAAAAAAACAAAACTATCAACCAGTGCTACAAACTCCTCCCAGATCCTGTGACAGATTTAAATCATTTTTTCTTAAAAGTATAGTACGATACTAAAGATGATATTCTAAGTCCAAAATACTAAAAAGAATCAATTTTATGGACTTCTGTTTTAAATGCTAACAATGTCTCTTCTGGAACTGAGCTTGCACATTTTTTAAATTTCTATCATTTCTCAAAGCTTTGTTGAAACTTGCATCTAAACTATAACCTGTGCTGTCATATTGAATCCAGTTATTATAATCTGTAAAAAGTATCAGGTTATTTCCACACTTCTTGATAAGGCTCTGTTATTTTTCTAGTGGTGTGCCTTTCCCACCACCCCAACTTTTTAATATCTTCATGCGAAGTCCAGAATTTTGTCCGAAGTTTCTCAGCCAAACCACCTGCTCTCTGGAAGAGGTTTTTTTTCTCCAAGTTTTTTCTCCTGAGTTAGGATCTATTGCAACTTTGGCCCATAAATGGAAAAAAAAAATAAATCTTGACTGTAGCTTTATTAAAGCTACAGCTGTGACCATACCTCTTCTTACAAAGCTAACATTCCTGTTCCTGATTGCATATTGCTTTAAAGGTGTTCTGATGGTTATGGCATTCTACTGTCATTCTCCAAACCATGTAGATTTATGTACTGCTTTTTTTTGTCTCATGCTGGACGAAGACAACACACATTTTAGAAAACAGGTACTGCAGTCCTCTTACAGTGCTCTTAAAGAGCAGAAACAGATAGTGGAAAGAAGCACTCGTAACCCTGTGGAAGAATGTCCTTTGTCTCTGTGTTTTCATAGATATAACTCTAGGTTTGTATGTATAGTTACAGCTAGAAAGTGCATCATTATCACCAGTTCTGGGAAAGTCATAATACGGATATAAATCATAATATGGATATATGGTGTAAAGTATTTTACACCAGTATTTCTTTTTCCAGTCACAACGGAATGCAAAGACAAATCTAAAATATTAAATTATACTGATTAAAGTCTATTTATTTTGTAACAAACAGCATACAAAGTAATTTATGTTAAGATTAGACAATCATGCTGAGGCCTTCCCACATTCCACGCTCATTCTCTCAGCCTTTCTATGCAGCTGAACTTTTATAAGTTACACTTGGCGTGTATTAGCACTGGAAATGTTGACTCCTGTTATAACCAATATATTCTTGAGCAGCACAAGTCCCCTTAGAATTCCTTCTGAGAGCAACAACTGACTGTTACCATACTCTAACACCTACTTCAAAAACCATAAACTTTTAGAAGAATGATGCCCGTTTCCACACGTGTTGCCCTTGTTCCATACAATTATTGCTGCCATCTACAGTTCAGAATCACAACAACATTTTAGGAAGTTATTTTCTTCTTTGCCTTTTAAGAACCCTTCCACTACAAAAATATGTAAGTGGCGATTGATACTATTTCTGATACAAATCACTTACTTTGTGACCTAAAGATCATCTGCCAATAAGGCATGAGAAAGTAGAAAATAAGACAGCCTGATGAACAGTTTTAAGAAAGCATGGTGTTTTGCTCTGCCAGCAGTCCCTAGCCAGCTTTGCATCTCATTATGATAACACAGGTTTTACATGCATAATTCCATGTGTTAAAGAAATCCAGACACACATTTCCACATCTTTCTACTTATGTCAATTTTCTGGAATCTACTGTACAGGCGATTTCGATGCTGCGGTTTTGTTTTCTGTAAGTAAAAACCCTGAAGCACTGAGATAACATGACAAATCTGTTTCAGAACTCAGACAGAATTAATTTCAAAAGCAGTAAGACTACAACATCAAGCACTCAAGGATTAGTTAAATGCTGGAATTAAAATTCTCTATGCAGATTTCATTTAATTTCTTTGTGGCTTATAAAAATAATACTAAAAAAAAAGTCTTATTCAGCAACACCAAAGAAGCCTGTGGGAGAACCAACAATAAAACCCAGTTTTCCTGAGTGTTATTTCAATGCTTTGAATATTAAATAACTTCCAGCATGTTTTACTTTGTTCTTTGTTAATTTTTAAGTTCAATAAAACTATATAATTAAATCCTCTAGTAAAATGCAAATGTATTTAGGGAATGGGTATGGGGCTTATCCTTAGAAAAGCAGCAAATGCAAGACTGCAGCCTTTGCAGATAGTGCAGCAATGCATCACAGAACCACAGAACAGCCTAGGTTGGAAGGAAGCTTAAAGCCCACCCATTTCCAATCCCTGCTGTGGGCTGGTTGCCCCCCTACCTCAGGCTGCCCAGGGCACCTCCAGGGATGGGGCACCCACAGCTCTCAGTGCCAGGGCCTCACTGCCCTCTGAATAAAGAATTTCTTCCTAACATCTAACTTAAGTCTCCCCTCTTTTAGTTTAAAGCCATTCCCCCTTGTCCTATCACTATGAGACTGTTTAGAAAGTTGGTACCCTTCCTGCTTATAAGCTCCCTACAAGTACTGGAAGGCCACAGTTAGGTCTACCTGGAGCCTTCTCAAACATTATAGCATGTGTTGTTAGTATGGAATGGTTTTGATTTTAAAATGTTTTGATTTTAAAAGACCTGGTTCTTCAACATTTGCTTCAAATCTGAACCAAATCTGAAGTTGCTCAGATTCTGATTAAAAAAAAAAAAAAAAAAAAAAAAAAAAGGCAATGATTTGCCTGGGCTCAGATTGAGTATTGTGGTTGTTGGGTTTTTCTTGCCTTTGCATTTACAGTAATGTTTGAAGTAGGAAATCTCACTGAATAAATGGCAGGTTCCCCCTGTTATTTATTTTAGTACCATATAATTAAAAAAAAGTAAGAAAAAAGAAAGAAAAATCTGTATTCATCCCTCAAACGTGTTAAAAAAATAAAAAAAGAGGGGGAGAAGGAAAAGGGAAGAATTATTTTCCTAAGGCAATGAAACATGCTGTAGTGTTGTAGTTGTCCATCAATCCATTCTTAGTAATCTTGACTTATTTAAGCAATTCAATTTAAGCTAACAAAGGAATAGAGATCACAGAGATGTTGAAGTCCTAAAAAATGAATAGGCAGGTAGCAGAGATGCATCCCCTTGTAGGTTCTTTTGAAGGAAGGTACAGGAGTGTCCAGCTTCATCCTCACTGTCTGTCTAGCCTAAGAGCTGGGAGGCAATGGCTGGCTGCTCAGTAGGCACGTGTGTGTGGCAGCCACAGTCTGTGCTGCTTCTTGTCCAGGCTGTAAATCAAAGGATAGATGGATTTGGGACAGTGAGAATGGCTAAGGGATGTGGAACAGAACAAACTTGTGTGTGAATGTGCCAAGAACAAAGGACTCGAAAATATCAGGCTTCAGCAATTCCCCCATTACTAGAACTGTTTGTTAACACATGAAAGTATACTAATCTCTTAGTTAAGAAAAGGGAAATATTTTGAACGATTTTCTCCCCAAATTAACTGAATTGGCAGAAACCAAGTCTGCAACATTTTAGCCAAAATCTGAAGCAATATGAAACTGTGATCATTTAAAATAGAAGTACCACAGGAACAAAACGTCAGTCTTCACCAGCCCTCGCTGCATAACAGAACAAGAATATAGAACTGTTCAAAATTCCTGAAGAGACTATTAGCTTTACACAGGCACACAGAGACTGGTGTTAAGCAGAGCTTGGAAAACTCGGATGAGTTGGTATGAGATTACTTTTCCTATTGGTTTTGTCAAACAATATTGGAAAGAAAAAAAAAAATCACTCTGCTTTTGAAAGCTAAATAGCACAATCACAAAAGAAAAACAGAATTATTACTTCAGTCACGTTGACATCAGACCATATGAAGGCCTGTGACCCCAGGCACAAGTAAAACCTTCCACTGGTCTTCACATGCTTAACATGAAGTATATCCCTAAATCTGAATGACTGAATCCATGTTAGTCAAGAGATGAGAAGGTAAAAGATTTACTTAAGAAAAACATGTTTAATATTTTGATAAAAGTGGCAATCTTAAAATTTTGGATATGTAAGTAATTTTAGTAGGATATTACACAAAACAAAAGAACTGGAGAGATGTGCATAGATGGTAATACTTTAGCAGTTCACTAAAATACCTCAGTTATTTTGATCCAAATATAGGTGAGGAAACATTTCAGTTGATAGAATCTGAAAAGAGTTTCAGCCTAAAAGCTATGTCATATAGAATGTATACTAGATCAAGACAATCTTTTATCTAAGAAAAGCATTAAAGATACATTGGGTAGAACTGTCACACTTTATTACACAGCGTGTAAAAGCCATTAAGATGCTTTGAGGAAGCAGATGAGTAAAGCAGCTGAAGTACACCTGAAACCAGTCACTATGCAATGAAAGCAACATGTAACTCTCTAGAAGGGATTTTGGATTGTATTATTCTGTAGACTTCTGTGTCCAAGAGAAAGAAAAAGTAACGCACTGACAATAACTGCAAAATCAGACCCGAGGAGTAAAGCAAAAAAAACAACCAGTGTAAGCACCAAAGAGGTGAGGTGGCCTGGGTGGAACCGCAGAACTTTCTAGGCTGGGCATTGGCTGAAATCCAGCTTTGAACTGAGTAAATAACTTCACTCTCACTGTTTGATTTCTTCTGTGTGCCGAGCGGCAGCTAATGTTACACCATCTTGCATTACTGTTGACACTACAATTAATTTTTCCTTCTAATTAAGGCCATATTTTGGCCCTCCGTTTATGTTGCTGGTATAACACCTCTGCTCAGAAGGGCAAGGTCCTCTAAGTCACTGCACCAGTGCAGATCCTGATGCAGATACTGCAGAAACTGCAATGAAGCAAGCCATAATTTTAACTCCTCATCTAGTTTTGAACATATACTTAATGTATCTTCTCGTTTGTCAGAAAAGATAACAAAATGGACTAAAAATTCCCTGAGAGACACAGCTCTGCAACAAAATCAAGCCTGTAGGCCCCATTTCAATCAGATATTTGTTTAGGTCAAACTGCAGGATAAAGGATGTGAAGAACATCAGATTCAGCTTAAGGACCGTCAGTTAGATGCATTCTTAGAGCTAAGCATCGTAACATCTAATTCACAGGGCATGCTACCTAGCATAATTTAGGACGCTTAACTGGAATAAGAGCAGGTTATGCATATAGAAATTAGATTCTCATGCTAGTCAGATGCTGACCTAGATAGCTGATTGGAGTATGTCCAAGAGAAAACAGAAATGAAAATAAATAAATAAATAAATAAATAAATAAAAATTGGGCCCGGGATGAATTTTGATACAGAAACAGCATCCTTTTTATTCCTCAAGTAAATAAATGGCTGTTCTTTACAAAAAGGAGATTCTCCTTGCAGAGACGCTTTCATTGTTGAACAGTTTTAACGCGTACATTCACTTGGTATTTACATCCCCAGAAGTGGATCAGCTCCAAGAGGAAAGTTTCAGAAGCCCGTTTGGAACACATGCAACGCAGACCCTTCTCCTGAGACGCAAAGGCCTGCATTTAATGCCTCGCTCCCGATCAGGTTGTTCGGGATGTAAAAATAGTCCCCTTGCTAGATGTGCTCATCGCAGAGCTCCTTGCTGTAAGGAGACAGACACTCATCAGACTTCATGCATAGTGCATAAATGGAGAAAGCCATGCCCTCTGAATGCCAGCACATCTCACTGCCAGGCAGCAATGGCCGTGCACAGCCTGGCAACCTCAGTGGGTTTCAGGCTTTGGGATCTAACAAATGCAACAGCGCTGGTATCTGCCCGTCATCTGCCGTTACAGCTCAAACCCTGAGGTAAGCGCATTGCTATGTAGGCCTTCTGAGCGTCTTGGAACTGGTCCCTCAGCTCTTTTTATCCCAAAGAGGTCTAAGTACTGAGAGGCACAGCCTTGCTCAGCCTTCAGACCGGTATCTGCTTTGTGAGGAGCCGCTCTGCCTTCCCCGTAAGGCGAAACGCTTCACACAGCACCACCGTGACGCGAACCACGCAGCCGGCCCGGCAGCCCCAGCCCGCCCGAGGGGAGCCGCAGCCACCTGCACAGCCGGCTCAGCGGGAGCCGCCCGGCGCGCACACAGTTCTGAGAGAAGACAGGGCGGCTCCTAGCCCGCACCCCA
>JAOWBP010002559.1:43815919-43870844 GCA_028571105.1 Tragopan temminckii | reverse complement strand
AAAACAGTTTACAGGAACTCATGAATGTTTCCTTGGCTAATATGAATAAGTTATATTTTGTATATTATGAATGTTACCTGCCAAAAAAAAACAAAAAAACAAATCTTTGACACTTTTGTCTGCATTCCCTCTTTATATTTATTTTCAAAGATGTTATACCTTTATTTTTGTTACATTGCTTTTTCAGCTGATGTGAGATACAAATGCCATTGAGGGAGTATTTTCTTTAACTCTGTACAACCCTAGACAGGCAAGTAAGGAGTAGTTATTTTTGTCTGTATTAGCTGGTTTGCAGGTGGCAGGGTTTTTGACTTATTCTTAATTGCCAGAAAAGTAACAAAGACGGTATGACATCTGGATGTTCCAAGTTTTAGTGTTATACAGCTCTTCAACTCTGAATATGTCTAACGTAGAGTACCTAGTAACTAGGTATCTATGAGAGCTGACACTTGGGGAAGCTTTAACCCTTTTGCTCCTAACAAGGTCTTGATGTTTAAAGTTGTTTTTTATACTGTTCAAGGATTCTGGATTGCACTCTACCATAGAATAGAATCCACTGTAAATCTCTATTGTGACTTATGCAAATCTGCATGTACAGTTCAAACCTAGAACTGTAAGAATAAAAGTGTTAAGACTGAGTTGTTGCTGACTTGTCTGTTAATACTGGGAACAAAAACTGCTGGTCTGAATAGGTGTTTTGGATTTCAAGTATTAGATATCAGAGTTCATCTTGCATGTTTTGTAGTGTCACTACAAACTGATGTCATATGTTGGAACAGTAAAAGTAGAGGCTAAGACTATTTTAATCTCTTCTAAGCAGTGCTTAAAATTAGGTTGAATAGATGTCATTACCAGTACTTGTAAGGCAGAAACAGGCTCCTAAAATTGCAAGCCTTGTTCATTGTGTTGTACTGGCAGTGAATTTCACATGCAGCATTAGGCTGTCTAATAAATTGTACAGGTTTGGTACTCTCCTTGGTCTGTCTCCTCCTGCCTATTTACCTTGATATTTTTCACATCCCTTGTCAAGTTCAGCTCTGCCTGTGCCTTGGGTTTCCTAATCGACACATGTAGACAACGTCCCTATATTCTTCCCAGGCTACACAGCCCTGCTTCCACTTCCTGTACACTTCTTTTTCCTCAGTTTAAGCTGCAAGTCCTTGTTCAGCCAGGCTGGTTGCTCGCCTCCTCTGCACTTGATTTTTTTTGTTGGGGGGTGGGAAAGCTCTTGCAGTTACAGAAGGGTGTTCTTAAAAAGCTGCCAGCTCTGTTCTCTTCCTATGCCTGCAAGGGCAGTTTGCCAGGGGATCTCATCCAGCAATTCCTTGAGCAGCTGGAGCTTTGCTCTTGTGAAGTTCAGTGTCCTTATTTTGCTTTTTGCCAGTTTGCATTCCTCCAGATCACAGACTTTGACAGGGTGTCAACACTGCAGCCCAGGCTGCCTCCAATCTTAACCTCTCTAATGCTTTCCTCTGCATTGGTGAGCACCAGGTCTGGTAAGGTTTCACCTCGGGTTGGTCCATCTAAAACCTGGACGAGGAAGTTTCCCTCAGCAGACTCCAGGAATCTGGATTGTCTGCCACCCACTGTGCTGCTATCCCAGCAAATGACTGGATGGTGGAAATCCCCCATCAGGACAAGAGCCTGCGGGCTGTGACATTTCTGCAGTTGGAGCAAGGCCATGTCAAGGGGTGCTCCTGATGAGGTGATCTGTAGCAGATCCGAACTGCTGGATGCTCTTTACTGCACCAATGCCTTTGATGAGGAGTTCCTCACATTTGCTGCTGACGATCTGCACTGTGAAAAGGAAGCGTCATTTGTTCCTTAAGTTAATGACAGAAACATATCTTAAAAAAAGTTTCCCACTTAGCATGGTTGGTTGTGCTGTGTGTCCAAAGTTTGCAAAGCTGTTTTATTAACAGCTAGAGAAATCAGTAATGATTGGATATCTGCAGCATGTCATAGGGGAGACATTTGGCTTCCATGCCTATGTTACTTCCTCATTGCTTAATGTCCAAAAGTCTACAGGTACTTACTGTGTTAGTGAAAGAGAGGCAAGGCAAAGATAAGAAATGCCAAAGCATGAAACAGGCCATGCATTTCTGCTCTCCTCTGCCCAGCCTGGAAATGAGACAAGACTCAGTCAGTGTGACTGTATCTATTTAAGATTCAACCTTAAACAGCTTGATTAAGATGAGATCTTCCATGGAAGGAGAATGTAGCTGTATGTGTAGGAATGAATATGTTGCTATAGTAATGACTATGACATCAAAACAGGCACTGTCTTGGCTCCTAAGAGTCACGCACTTAAATGTGTGTCCATCAGTACTGAGCTGCATTTTCAACCATGGGTAGGTAATACGAACTGATTAGAACGTGAAGGTGCTTCTCCTCAGGGATCAGATGTTGAGAACTGTGTTAAACATAGATTTCAGTCCAAGATCTCACTGACATGCAATCTTAATGTTGTACAAAGGGCTTAAAAGTACTTGAATTTTAAGATAGCTGTGTCTTATGACTAGAATCTATCCTACAAGATCTTCATTAAAAAAAAAATCTGATTGTCTTTTTGTTAGTAAATAAAAATGTAAAATTCATAATGGAGAAAGGATTTTCCCATCAAATCTTTGAGCTTCTACCTCCCTTGGAAATAAGTTAGAAACACTGCTTAGAGTTTACAAGTCGACGTACTCTAAGCAGAAGTGCACAACAAAACTTAGCAAGGGCAATCCCAGGCTGGATGTGGCTCTGGGCAGCCTCGTCTGGTGGTTGGCGATGTGGCACGGGGGTTGAAACTAGATGATCATTGTGGTCCTTTTCAACTCAGGCCATTCTGTGATTCTATGAAAAGGTCAGATGCCAAAATAAAAGTACTTCTGCTTATTGGAGCTTCAGTACAGTGGAGCCAACCACTAAATAAGTGATTACAATGGAATTCTTTTTCACAGCTTGGCCATACTCTCCTTGTGTATTATGTTGCTGGCATTCAGGTTCTGCTGAAGTTCAGAACGTTCACCTGTTGATGCTAGACTTTTTGTTATCAAGCTTAAGGCATTAGGCTGCATTCAGAGGTATGTGACTCTTCTGCTCTCAAAGTAAACTGGTATGTGTATTCTGGATTTTTGAACCTTGGCTGATGTTCCTGTTCCCCTTGTGAAGGGCTCACCTCATTGCATGCAGTAAAGCTCAGAGTTTGGTGGCAGAAGAAAAGTAGCTTTCATTGTCTTAGGAACTAACAAAAACATGAATTCTGTTGAGATCCAAACATCATGAGAACAGGAGTAGAAAAGATACAAGAGTAACCTGTGTTGTTCCCTCACTGAAAGAGGGAACTGGATTTATGAAATAAAGCGCATCTCAGATATACTAATTGATAGACTACAGATATAAATGCTGTTTACATAGCTTTCATGAGTAATGATGTATCTTACAGATGAGGAGTATTTTACTTACCAGTTTACAGCTGATCTGAGATATTCATTCACCTTCTTAATTTGTAGTTGGAGATGATACGAATTCTACAGCAGAAGCTTCAGCAAATTCATCATTTTGGGCAAACTTCTACCTGTGAGTAAATCAAACTTCACTTATTTCAGATTTCCCTATTCCAGATTTCTTTAGGGTGAGGGCACCCTAAAGAGGGTGACATGAACTTCAAATACGATCAAATGTTCCTGATAGTTCATTATGAAATAATGCTTAATAGTTCTTCATTTAAAACAAACCTTACACTGAAAAGCAATTTTAGGCCAAGATGTATCTTTATGGTGGTCAACTGTATAAACATTGTATTTCTAAAAAAAATTAAGGTCAAGAAAATGCCTGGCAAATAAACCTCCACTGCAGTATGGCTGGTCCGAGGAGGAGGTGTATCAGAGCAGCGTTCAGTGTCTTTAGCAGCAGCATGAAGATAAGAAGGAGACATGCGTTCTTTCATACCAAGGTGCAGTTCTGATGGGATGATGAGGAAGAGGGTGGGCAGTAAATGCTGTATGTCTTTTTTGCCCCACTGCACAGAATTCTGATTTGAACCATTCTGCCATTAAAACAGAGGCAAGTTTTTATTTATTCTATGCCTTAAAATATAAGAGTACAACGTCCAAGTGGATTTCACTTTTTTCTTACCTATTTCTGGTTGATTTTCAATTATACTGCCCAGACGGTGAGAACACACCTTATTGAAAGTCGTTTTATTTCAGTTCTTAGATGCTTACTGCAGTTACCCAGAAGACAGCTCACACCACTCAAACTCCAATATGAATGTCACTAGTGGTAAGCGTCGCAGAGGAGTTAAACTTGTAGCGGAGCAGGACGTGCCAGAGGCAGTAGCTCTGGGAGACGCCATCCCTTCAGAAGACCAACAGTTTTTTCTTACACCTGGAAAGGCAGTCCTGCCAGCTAGAGAGTCCCAGAGCGATATCTATATGGCACCAGAAGATGATTTTAGAACACCAGTGGAAACAGTTGCTGAGGAGAAATCTGCTTTATCAACATTCTTGGTGGAACTGTATGAACCATCTCAGAAATCTGGAGCTAATACAGAGGCAGGATGGCCCCAGGGGCCTGACTGCTCCTCACCCATGGATATCGAGCTGTCTGAATCTTCGGCATTTCTGGAGAACTCTATTACAGCTGCTCTGCTACCAGAGTGGGACAGCAATGTGTGTGAACAAATAGCAAATGTTTCCAGTTCGACCATGTACCACTGAAAAAAAAAAGAAAACCGTCATGTCACCTAAACGAGGCGTTGCTGTATTAATAACGTCTGTAATACTTTGTCTTGTCTTTAATGCACTGTCAAAGGTATTTATCCTAGCTTCCTTTGGGCAATGTTGGAGGTTGTATAGTAGAATTTAGGCTTCAAAATCACATCCCATTTTTAATTTTTCTCCTGTAAGTTGGACAAATCTGTTCACAGCACCTTCGTTCCCCAGCTGACATGAGCTATTCCTGGCACCATCACTGTGGTAAGAGATGGCCACATCACTCATTTACTCCCTATGTTTTCCAAGAACCAGTCCAACTAAAGATACCGTGCTCCATCCTTAAGCAAAGAAGTTAAAGGGACCACCAGCTTCAAGTACAGCAGGGCCAGTCCTCCTAAACATCTGCTATAGAGCGCAGACAGTGCCTTCTGTTCTGCTTGTGAGGAGAGTGCAAGTTATTCTTCTTGATGGCACAACCAAGCAACATTTCAGCAATTCCAGGGCCAGAATGTTATGAAACAACTCTGGGAAACAAAGCCAAATGTTACAGTTATTGCACAAGGCAAATCCCTGATGGAGGGTCATGCTAGTTCAGTGAAGACATTCTTTGCAGATACTGATTTAGGCACTTAGCACTGTCAGCATGTACTGTAACAGTAGTTACCAGGTGCATCCTTGCAATCTGAAATTAGATCCAGAGCAGCAGATGGTACAGACTGCAGCATTCATGGAATGACATCATAAGAACTGAGTTTTCTCCTTGCTCAGTTTTCAGTGGCCTCCTGTTGCTTCATATCTTCACGCCACTTTTGCCTGTGCAGGACAGGTGGATTTTGAAATCCACAGAACTTTGATATGTCGAGATATGAGCAGGGTGCATCTGTCCTCTGCTATTGCCTGAACACTGATGTCATCTTGAAGTCCTGTCACCTGCAGGATCCCACAGACCCCTGCCAACACAGGTGATCTCTAATTTTAAGGTGAAAACCCTTCGTATTTAGGCTGTTGGTAACAGCAATGACCACGAGTCTAGCCTGAATAGAAACATTTCACCTGGAACTTTTCTATCTTTGCAGAGCTTAATGTAATGCTAATAATTTGTTGAAGGACTGCGTATACTCCTGAGGTAAATGGATTTTGGGAAGTTTGCTGAAACTAGTCATCTAGTCAGAAAAAAAACCGAAAAACAGCTACATTGCAAGAACTCCTTTGTCCTCTCTCAGTTTACAAAGCCCAATTCAGATATTATGCTGTCCACCATTCAGTCTAACAGTGCTATAACCATAATGTTGAACAGAAAAGGTGAAACTGCAAAAAAGTGGCAAATCAATCTTTTTTTGTTCTTCCAATAATTTCAACATATCCCTTGATATTCAGGCATGAAATCAATTGGGAGAAACAATTAAAACGAGCAGTATGCATTCCCAGCACAGCCAGGCACATATTCAAGCAAAAAGAACTCCAGTTTTGTTTTCAAAGCATATTGGTTATATGCAAAAGGATTTTAATAAGAGGAATCTACATATTCATCCTCTGATCACCTTTTTTTGCCTTCTCAGCATCCTAAGTACAAGAAGCTGAGGAAGTGACAAAGAGAACTGAGGTAGCCAAAATACCATCCTCTCTCTTCTGACTTCAAAGAGCGAAGGGGATGCGGGCACTCTTGGAGCACTCCATCTTCAGAACAGCATCTGCCTACTGAAGAAATTTATGAGTTACTAGAAAGCCATATTCCAGGCCAGGCAAAATACTGCCACTCCAGTACTTGTGAACAAACTTGGAAGTAAAACAGCAATAGCCCAGCCAGCCTTTAAAAATTCCTTCTCTAAATGGAGAGGAATAGCGTGGCTTTCTGGCTTTATGTTTTTGCTGTATCTACTGTGAGGATGTATCAGTGCTGTCAAGCAGTGCTAATTCATTCCCTTTGTGAAATAATTTCTCCAAGATAATGAATTAAGACAAAGAAAAGTCATGAGTACAACCTGTGTTCTCAAACTCCTGGTTCAGGTCTCCAGCTCATGATGCCTCTGAAGGACAAAAGAAAACCAAGAATCTTAAAATCTTGTAGTTTGTATACCACGAAGCACCAGCATTGGATATGGTCCATAGGGACTATTTAGTAGAGTCAATTGCTCCCAATTCCAAGTGAAATAGAAGCACTTTCACTACAGTGTATTCCCATTGTGAGTTTCTAAAATGTTTTATGCCTGGAAGACATGAGTCTTAATGTCACAATTTCACCTGTAACAAATCTCCTGAGTCCTGCCTGGTAGGGATTGACTGCTAACAGCTGTTGCTCATAGAGCATCAGCAGCTGATTTGGGGCAGGCCTGTGTAGGAGAAAGGACTCTGAGCCATGTGTGTGGATGAAAGGTGATGGCTATATGCACTCATTGAAGTCAGCTGCTACTACAAGCACTGACAAAGCACCTCTCAGAGCTTGCTTCAGTGGTGGGAGAGCTGTGGGAGCCTTTGCAAGTCTCTTCCTGATAGAAGGACCTAACTGTTGGATGGCCTAGGCAGATGAGGTAAGGAGCGGGAAAAGGAGCTGCTGGGGGAGAAAAGAGGTGTGTGCAGCTCAGCTGGTGGCAGGAGCAGAGTGGGAGGCTGCTGTGGGCTGCTCTGCTGTCTCCAGGGTCTGACTCACAGGGCCTTTTTGGACTGGCAACTGGCGGTGGGTGTTTGTTTTGTTAAGGCCTTTGTACGCTCTGGGCTGTTTCCTGAGGACTGTGTGACTGACATGGGGCTGCAGAAAATAAATGAGTGTGAGCAGAGGGGGAAATGGAGTGTAGCTCTTTTGGCTGCTGGGCCTTGCCAGCTCAGCTGTGTGTAAGTGTGCTTTAAGTATTAGGAATGTTGTGAGTAGGGTATGAGAGCTGCTGTGCTATCTTCTGTAGGCTTCTGCTGCAGGCCTATGTGCAGTCTGCTCTAGTGAGCTTGGTTTGAGGAAGGGTCTGGAGCCTTCAGCTGTGGCACAGAGCACTTCTGCAGGAGGCCTCACTCTTCTCTTTGTTATGTCCCTTTTTAAACTGTTTTCATGTGGATGGAGCTGAGCAGGGAGGCAGGAGTGAGCTGGGGCCTGGCAGCCTAGGCACACCTAACTGCAGTGGTATGGCCTCAATGGAGAGAAGGCAGCGGCTGAGGAGGCAGCGGCGAGTGAGGCGGTACGCAGAGGGCCTGGGTGAAGGTGAGTGGGACCCCATAGGGAGGGCTGAGTGCAGGACTGGCTCTGAGCATGGCCTTGTGTTTGCTAGGTCTCATGCCTTGAGTACAAACACCTCTTTCATGGTTCTGAAAACTTGTAGTGCCTTTTTTAAAGCAACTGAAATCCCCTTACGGAGTGTAAGCTTCTTCAAAAGCTACCTAAGGAGGTGGGGGGGTCATCATCACTGGGGATGTTCCAGAACCATGGAGATGTGGCACTGAGGGATGTGGTAAGTGGGCATGATGGGATGCTTTGGGGTTGGAATAGATAGTCTTTGTGGTCTTTTCCAACCTTAATGATTCTATGATGTATTTTCCTTCCCTCCCCCATTCTGTTAGATGCTCTGGAAATGATGGATTCTGTTAAAAGCTTGGACTGTGTAGAAAGGCTGGCACGTAAATACATGGTAACTTTCTTCTAATTGCTGTTTCTTATTTCCCCCGTTAAATTACAAAATAGACTGTGCTGGATGCTTTGGTGCAGGGAGCTGTGCTGAAGAACAGCTGATGAGGAACATCTGTGAATAAATTGATTCAAATGGTGAATAATTTAATTCACCTGCAGAGAAGCAAAAAAAAAAAAAAAAAAAAAGGGAGAGAGCAAACTTTGGGGAGGGGAGAGAAAGTCTTCTGCTTTCCATGGTGTCTTGCCCTGCAAAACCCAGTCAGTACCACAGATGTGAGATATTTGAGAAGCTGAGCAGCTTCCTGTGATTGAAAACTCAGACAAAACACAGAACTTTGGGCTCGTACAGGGCTTTCAGCCTCAACCCGAAGCTGTCTGAATTTCAGCTATGAGTGGAGCTTCTTTCCCTTCTTCCTCTGCAGCAGAAGTGCGTGGTGGAGTCAAGCACGGAGTCAGAGTCTGAATCCAGCGTGGAGGTGAGGCCCAGATTCTGAGGTGTTTCCATGCTGATGAGCTCCTCTCACCCTTTTTCTTTTGACAAGAGCCAAAGGAGTGGTTGCTGGAATTCCACAGAAATTTCAAGGAGAACAAGCAGTTTCAGGTTATACCAGAATAGCCTAATCCATTCTCTATGAGGGTGTGCTTACAGCAGATGTGGGCTGTGTCTGGTGGTGGTGCTGGGCAGGGTTGCTGCAGGAGCTCTGCCAAATACTCATTTCAGATGAGATAGGAGAGAGCAGAGCTGTGGCAGTTGGTTGTGACTATTGATAGGTTCCTGAACTGGCTGTCAAACCGGTGTGGTTAATATCAGTAGAAAAGAAACCAAATGCATTCTGGCATAGAGAGCTGGCTTGATTTTTAGTTTCATACCCCTCATACATTCCTGTCCATAATGTGTAGCTGAGCTCTGGTGAATTTGTTCTGTTAGCCTCCTATGTGTCAGAGGAGCTACAAAGCACAGCAGAATATAACTGAACTTGCTGCTGTGAGCTCTGATCTCATTGTTCATGGTGACTTCATATAGATAAGTGTCTATCTGAGCACTTATGCTGAGTATACAGAAATGCTGTGTGTAACTGGCTCTTGTCAGATCTTACAGGTGCAATGCTGAGAGCGAGCACTGCAGATCTTATGAGCACCTTGGAAGCAGTGAGCTGACCAGGGCTGTAATGGCAGCTCCTGTGCTGAGTCGTGTAGCTCAGACTCTCGCTCTGTTGGGTATTTCAGTGTAGTGGTAGTATGTCTCTAATGTCAGAGAATAAGAAGTGACCTAATTTGGAAGGAAACTCTCTAGCCTCCAATTGACAGCTTTTCTACTGTTAGTTTATTTGTGGGTTTTTTTTTTTTTTGGTGGTAGGATATACAGTTACTCATCATTCTCTTCATAATCATGTCTGAAGTGCTAAGACTCAGCAGGGCTCTCCTCAGTCCCTCTAGGCTTTTTTTTTTTTTTTAAACCAGGCCTGTAATAGACCAACACACATTTTTATTGTCTTTTGAGATGGTGGGACAATCTGGCTTCCTCTTCTCTAGTATTAAAGTGATCAGTGACTCATAGGAAGATGCCTTATAAACTTATGTCAGCTTCCCTTAAACAGGTCTTGCATAACCCACTTGCTGAAGGACTCAGGAAGGCAAGAGACTCCAAGGGACTTCAAGTAGGTTCAGCTGTTACACAGCAGCTTTGTTCTCAGTGTACCACTCAAAAATTAAAATGGAGTGGGAATGTGTGGATCAACAGAACTTCCACACTATGCTTAACTCTGCTGTACACCTTTGTATTTTTCTTCAGACAATAAGTGTCCTCCATGTTTAGAGAGATCTTTCTTTTCAGTTCTTAGATCCTTACGATGGTGATTCAGAAGACACATCCACTCACTCTGATTGTAGCTTGAGTTCTCTAAACAGTACAGAAGTTGCACCATTGAGCAGTGCTCCAAAAGCCATTGCTTTGGAGGATGTTGATCCTTCCGGAAATGAAGAGTCCTTCCCTCAACCTCTGGACTGGCTCTGCTCAGAAACTAAAATCAGTGATGTTCACAGCCAGAGAGTAAATGCTGGTAAATCTCCCCTCGAACTTCCTAGCCAGCAGAAGGATTTCCCAAGAAGCCTGTTGCAATCTTCTAAGCTAAGGAGAGACACAGAAACACTTGCCCCCACGTGGCTGATGCCTGACCCTTCCTTACTGGTGGGTGTTAATCCTTCAGCCCCTGCTCATCTCCTTGCAAGTGCAGGTGATAGTTCTCCACAACCCCTGCTAGCAGATGACTGTGATGGTACCACTTCCAGACAACCACTTATTAAAAGAAAAGGGATCACCATTTCAGAGAGCACTGCTGAAAAACTACGAAGAAAGAAAATCCGTGCCATTTGATCTAAGGTATGAATTAAGTAGTTGGATAAAGTGTTTCATTCTGAAAGTCAATCTGCTAGGTTTCTTTTGCAGACAGCACCTGAACAAGCTTCAGATGATGACACAAACACAGCTGCACTGTGTGCTGCAGGCACTGAGATCCATCTTGAAAGGATGGAACCAACTAAACAAGCTTGTGTGGCAATTTAAATGAGAATTAGATGAGCTTCTTCCAGACTCAGCTGAGATTGATGTCGGTGTGCTACTTCAGTGTCTGGGCACCAGATTCCTGTGTGCTGTGTCTGGAAACATCTGTTCAGCTTTGGGGTAATTTCATGGAAGTATTACAAGGGTATGTTGAGGAGGGAAGGAAGAATGACTGAATTGCAATTGATTATTACATAGCTATTCTCTTTGTTTTTCCCATCTGTTGTATGACAGGAGGGAAGTAGCTGTTACAGCAAATGAGCCTCCAGGTTTGGCTACAGAAACTGAATTGCACTGAGCTGAATTGAGTGTATCTGAAGGCAATCTAGTTTATTTTTTTTTTTTCCTTTAATCACAGTGACGTTGATCTGTGCTATTAATATACTTGTCCCTACCTCTTTGAACATTGCTTTAGGTATATATTGTATATATTCTCACTATGCTGCCAGTTTAGAACTTACAATGCAAAGCTGAACCCATTAACTGGAAGTAAATCTTCTTGCTAAGAACCATGACTTATACTGCTGCAGAAGTGCTGGATGCAGATGGGAGATCAGCCAGCAAGAATTCTCTGATCTCCCTCCTTGATGATAACCTTTCTTTATTTTCCTTTCCACATAAATGGACTACATCCACAGAAGTATAATTGTCTGAAATATGTTAGTACCAACTAGCTGTGAAAACAGAATAACATAGAGATTTTCTTAAAAATACTAATAAAGGTGGAAAACCCCTTACAAGCTAGAAGCTTAGCACTATTTTACCATTCTGCTAACCTTTGCGTAATAACTTTTCACATGCATCTTTTATCACTTCTTGGCCCAAAGAAAAATGAAATGGGAGCCTTCAGTCACAATAAAAGCAGTTTAAGAGGAATGGCTCTCTTTTTCTGCTAGCCTCCCCCACAGGAATGTCTTCTTTAAGACAGCACAGCTTCTGAATGCACCCCAGCAGCTCTGTAAAACCAGCTTACTTAACCAAGAGCCAGTTTGAAAGTCATTCACTTGTTACCAGACTTCATAGCAGATGACATCAGGCCTTGTGTCTTAGTGCATTAGAGACTTGTCTTTCAGTGGTCTTGTTTCTATGCTTTAGTTACAGAATTAGCTGAGGGAGCCCTGTGAAGATCAGCACGATATGCTGCCTGAATACCAGGTTATTAATTGTTTTTCTCTGGAAAGACTGTAGATACAATTCTCCAGATGAAAGTCACCATAATAATTCCAGGCAGTCAGAAATCTTGCTATAGGTTTTATTTCCTGTAATACTACCAGTAAATCTGCTTGTCAGTAACCATCTAAAAATCTCATTCGGTATTCCTTCAAACAAACATAGTCCAGCAGCTTTCAAATCACCGCTCCCCCCTTCTTCAACTTCACACAAAACCACCTGACAACCTAACCACATCAACTACAGCATGTAGGTGAGGAATACACAAAAGCATGACACTTATTACAGTATTGCCAATTTGTAAGTTTTTCACTCAGTGCAGAGAACCGCAACACCGCGTTCGTAGAAACTCCGTGGATCTTCTTTGGTAGCTATTTCAAAATCAACCGTGAAAATCAGATCAGCACGAGTGAAGTTCAGATAAACGGGTAATGTCACCTGGGGAGAAACATGAACACAGAAGAGTTACGCAAGGTAGCTGGAGACAGGAAGAAGTTCCTGTACTGCTTAGTGGTATTTATACAATAGGAATTCAGTCAATATTCAGCATATGAGACCAGTACACAGGTATAACATATTACCTGTAAAGGGTAGCCTCCTTTATATAAATAATTTTAATATCTTCTGGGCACTTCCTACCTCTTATCTAACTACACAGGAAAGACCAGGCCCAGTGCTGGGTCTGTCTGTGGTTAGTCTAGAACTTTCCTACCCTGATACTGACAATAGTAGTAAAGAAATAACTCTATCTGTGGTGCCAGAAAAAAAGGTAGCCACAGTGCTTTAGCACAATAATTCTAGTTGGACAGTTACAAGAAGACATAATTACTAGAGGTGTTTGGTTTTTTTAAATTATTTTCATCAATACTTACAACATTTGCTTTTTTATCAGCATTTGTCTGCTTGATCCAACGAAGCTGTGTAATAGGTAATACAGTTGAAATAGCATTTGAAAGTGACAGCTTGTTGTTGCTGCATGTAGCTCCTTGAAGCTTCAGGCCTGTAAATTGAAATGCATGTCAGAGGTCTAAGAGCTTTCTTACATCTAAGGAAAGTAAGTCTCCCGCTGTACTGTTTAAGGGTTGTGATGTTACTCCACCAAGGTCTGCAAGAATATGTTTTAAATTAGGGCTGTGCTGGTCCTCTGCTTTGTCCATTAAGAGAGCAGTAAGTATTTCATGCCCCAAATAGAGAAGTCATGACAGATACTCTATGGAATACTGCTTCAACATACACTGAACTGAGTCTTGATGTTTATTACCATGATAAAATATGTTATTAATAGGAAAGTATTTAACAACTTCAGAAAGTATCCAGTAATTCTTGCAGTGATATGACTTTCTCACGGGACGCCCATTTAAAACCAGCACTTTCTAGAAGTATTGTAGAACAGAGACCCCTCTTTCCAGAGTGAGTTTTACCTGTGACTCCAAAACTGCACGCATCCAGCACAGCATTCTGTGTGGTTGTAACATTGACCTCAAGGCAGAGCTCCTCAAGGGACCAGCTGTTTGCCTGCGCGACGTACTGCCGTGTAGCAGTGATGTATGCCTCTGGTACAAACAGGCCACCGAGGCACACATGGATATTCTAATGGAGGAGGGAAGAGGAAAAAGAATAGCAATTATTATAGATACTACTTCATCAATCTAAATCTATGTTAAAATTTTTCTGCTGCTGGAACACTGTGTAACTGCTAAAGTGTTTTTTTTCCCCTTAAGTTTACATTATCTGTCACTGTAAAAATTCTATTTTTCCCTCTGATCTACGTTAGCCTGCTGACCTCATTACTTTGGTATCAGTAGGTACTTAACAGCATTTACAAGCACAATTACAAAAAACTGATTGAAGCTGTTTTTCCTGAGAAACCTTGATATGAAGACTCCATAAAGTAGTTATGCACCTAAATCCAGATACAATCTGTAGCTGATACAAGCATGAAGTACCTTTAGTTCTTTTGCTCCACCAGAAGCAGCTGCCTGGGAAATATTCTGCAGCTGCTTGATGCGTTCACTGAAGTCAGACACCCACTGAATCACAGTCATTCCAGCTGGCACTGTGTAATGAGACCAGCTGCGAGGCAAGATACCTGTGGAAAATGTTAAAATTAAGATTTGTGCACTATTTTCACACTATCCATTTTTCTTCCTCTTCAAATAACCATTTAAGGCTTGGATCAGGACACACATGTCTATTACAATGCTTCTTAGGAAGTAAAGGCATTTATTTTAGAGAGCTTCTAGGTCTAATGCCATCCAGTTACAGAAATCATTCAAAAGGAACTTCAGTTACACGTCTATATACTCTAATAACTGATCTTTGTTTTCTTGAAGATTTGAGTTCCATAGAAAGAATTGGTCAAGTTACTGTGTTTTGTTCAAAACAGGTATTGGAGCAGTACTTCAACAACAGACCTTAAGTATTATTAGGAATGCAAGTTTACCAAGCTTAGAAAGTATCAAGAAATTTCTGTAAGATGTTATAAAGAGCAACATTACTCACTTTGTGCTATAATTAACTTTGTTCCACCACCATTTATAGAGACTGAATCAGTTTAGTAATGTTTCAGCTTAGAAATTAAGCTGCTAATGTAAACTATCCGAAAAAGTCTAGTTACTGACCCCAACTTGAAGTCCCAAATTAAACTAACTGCATTTCTGTGCTCGACTCAAAAGGGACTGCCTGTCCCAAAGAGTAAAGCCAATCCCAATTTTCTAGCAGTTTCTTTTTTAAGCTCTTGAGCTTAACAGCCTCTAACTTACAGAGTACAGGAGGCAAACAGAGCACAGAGAGATACCAGTTTTAATTACCATACCTTTCACCAGTTCATTTATGAGTGTACGTAAGTAGTTGGTTTGTTTCTTTTTCCCTTCACACACTTGAACCACATCTGCAAGGTCCTGACGCACATCCTGAAGCAGCTTAGCTCCCATTTTCACCTCTCTCTCAAAGAACCGGAACAAAGGATCCTGATCATCAGAACATTTGAAGTAAGTTGCAGATCAACTTAAACGTCCTTGCTGGAAAACTGCTAGTGCAAGACTTGTTGTTGAGCAACAAATGCAGACTGTGTGCTGCAGCTCCTTCAAATCAATTCTGGATTGCTTCTGATCAGCAACAAAAGGTTCTCACCTGCTGTCCCACAGTTAAGCCTTCAGAAGCAATTAGGCAGTCATGGACATCTTAAACTGAGGAGGTTACTCCAGAGTTAAAGCTTAGGTTAACTACTGTGCAGACCCCAAGAGTTCCCCTGTGAAATGTATGCTATCGCTCTGCAGAAGCTGCTGCCTTATACTCCTTTACTATCACTGAACTTCAACGTTAATTTGTGTGCACTAGCTGTAAAGGCAGTATCACAAGTAGCAGCCAGTGTGCTACTTTATCACAAAGAAGCTTCAGAAGCAGTTCCTGTGATTTAAAGAATTCCCTAAAAACATGGAGCCAACTTCTAAGACCATTTCAAAAAAACTCAGTGGGTCGTGATATAGCTGAAGCAGTTAGAATCAGCACCAATACAAGTTCTGCTGTCCCACAGAACAGCTGAATTGGTGGTGCTTGAAATCACAATGTACTTTCTCTCCAATTCTCCAATACATCAGAACTTGTGCAGCTCCTATGTTCACATTAGACAAAACTTAATTCTTACCTTAATGTTTTCCACGGTTCGCTTCAGATGATTTAGAGTTTGTGGGATAAGGTGAAGCCAGTTAGAAGCTGTGGTATGCAGTGTTCTCATCCAGGCTGGGCGACCATCTGATGTAGAATCAGTTCTTGTCTTCTTCTCAGTCTCTGCATAAGCCAGATCATCTTCATCCTCCAGCATCTGCATTTTCAGCATTTTACTGATCATATCTATGCCTAAAACACAGAAAAAGTACGCTGTTAGTCAGAAAAGAACTGGCACTGAGACAAAAACATCCTACTATATGCAAGAACCAGGGCTTATCTCTGCCCCAGCTCTAGACCTAAGATTCAGAACCATATAGCTGCATGGGGTTCTGGGGCTGAGAATAAAGCTTTCTAGAACTATGGGAACTTGACATCTGGAAGGCTGCATGTAACCAACTTCTGAATTCACACAAGCCTCTTGGCAGTTTCTGGAATGCCGAAACACCTTGCACAAGTTAAACCAACTGTGTTGAGAAAGCGGGGAAAGTTAATGTTTTGTTCTTCATCAGGACTTCGGTTTCTCATGTGCTTTTCAGTTAAACTGCTGGCCTTCTAATCTACATAAGTCATTGCTAAAGTTCTGTTTTTACCTTGTGTGGTGAGAAGAACTTTTTCTGCATTATTTGGCAGGCCTAGCCACGATGGTGTTTGAGTATCTGGCAGCATCTCAACCCACTGGACAAATTCTTCGCGTCTGCAAGTAAGAATTTTGGTTAGAAGGCCTTCCCTTATTAGAATGGCAAGGTAATTACTTGTCCAAGACAAATATTTACACAGCTGAACACCAGCACAGAGATACAAATGAGGTTAAGTTTTAGTTTAAGAAATGCACGCAGAAATCTGGATAGGGAAAATGATACCTGATCCCATCTGGCATCTGAATATCTTTGTGTCCATCAACTTTGCAAGCCAGTTTGAATTCACTGTCAAAACTCAGAGTAGTAAACAGACGTTCCAAGAAAGTGTTCAACAAACGCTGATCAAATTCATTATCGATGCGGCCTCCATAGATAGACTGTGCCATCAGTGTCTTTAAGGCAGACCAGGGGATTTTATCAGGTGAAATGTTCTGGCGGCCCTGTAAGAAAAACGCACTGCAATTAGCAGGAAACCATCCTCCTCACCTCTCCTCTGGTTGCTACTCAGCAACTAAGTTAAATTGCCAGCAGATTATTTAAGCCTACTCGTCTTAAGTAGCTGAAGGTTTCCAGAACATGACTGAAGAAGTTAAGTAATCTAATAATACTTATGTCTAGGGTGTAAGACTACTTGCCTTTGCTGTGTCATCCAGCCATGTATCTACTGTGTCACAGGCAGATCTCAGATCAGATTCTCCAAATTCATACTTCTTGGACCAACCCAATGGAGCATAGCGCAAACGCTCTTGGATAATGGCATGGAACCAGGCAAGCAGGAAATATAAACGAGCACGTTCATTTGGAGACTAGGAAGTAGAGGGGGGAAAAAAAAAAAAAGCTTTGTTACCCAAGTGAACTGATAAAGAAAAAGCCTGCTAAAAGGCTAGAAAATAGCACATTTAGTACTAGACTGCTACCACTGAGTATGGTACCACATACTGAGTATGTTCTATCAACAGATGGAGCAACTACTTTACTTCTGAATGAACAAGACATTCTATGTACATCTTAGAAGCTGAGGTTTTGCCAGTTTTCTAAAGTACAATTCTAACAAATGCATTCTGACATTTCCCTTTCACCCACAGAAGGCAGAGTCTTACCTTGCACATTCTAGATACTGGAATGCTACTGAAAGTCCTCAGCATGTTTGCCTTTACGCCAGGAGGAGGTTCAAACACAAAGATTCGGCCAGCACGTAACAAATTCACTGGCACCTAGAAGAGAAAAGATCAACAAGCTCAAATCCAACTCCTTCAGCCTTCATTACTTTACATCCCTCTAATAGCATTAGTGTTAGATTTAAAACCTCGTTCTGAGCACACACAGTGAGTCCTGTCTTTCTTTGGGAAGGTGGGGTCATCAGTAGAAGGAATTATATGCAGGTAGAATTAAATTACTAAAACCAAATCCTGGCAGCATGTATTCTCCTTTTGCTAAGGGAGAGAGGCAGTCATGAGAAATCCTTCCCTGGGTAGCATTCTTGGTTCTTCAAGCCAGTTACTCTACCAAAGCATCAAATTTCAGATCAGCATTACCTTTGGATTGATCTCCATGGTAAGGAAGAGTCTGAAGCAAGCATGGGGTTGCAGAGAGTGCAACTTCTTTTCCAGCTGCATGAGCCAGCCAGGAGCCAGGTGAACATTCTTCAGCATTACCCACCTACGAAGTTTTGAAACAGAAGGAGTGTTTTTTAGTGTACAGCTCAAGGACCCTGGTTACTATCACAAGAGCAATAGAATCTGATATCAATGCTACAGGTTTTCCTCCATTTTTTAAACCTTTCTATTATGTAGAATCAGTTTCTATTGTAAATGGGCTACCTATCCAGTTCTGCAGCTACAGCCTACCTCTCCTCCTGAAAATACTTATGTTGAACAGCTGTGCATAAATTGTAATAAATTTCAGCTCAGAAGATCAAATCTTTTCTTCACAGTTTTATCTATTCAGGCAATAGATTATTACTCTCCTACTCCAACCTCCCTGTCAGGTGGCATTCTAGCTGAAAAACAGATAGAACATACCTTCCAGATTTCACTGCTGTGTTTATTGCTTTATCTGCTTGGTTAAATCCTTCAGCAGAACCTGGAAGACAAAAAGTTGCTAAAGCTCTTACTGCTAACAATTTTATCTATACTTACATAATGAAAAATCTTAAGTCCTTACCAATAGCAATAGAAGTAATCTGTGTATTCTGCTCAGCTGCAAGGTCTTCAACATGACCACTGGCATCATAACCAGGCACTGAACACATCAGCACAGGAGTATTAGGTTTCACCTGTTGTACAACAATTTAAAATAAGATGAAGCAGTCACTGCGTGAACACACTAATGCATGAAGCTCAGTCTTTCCTCCCTCCGGCCAGCTTAAGTTACTATGTTATCCTCATTTTCCTTCCAAAAATAGGCAAACAATCTATTCTTCGTATCACAGGCAGAAGGGCATGGGAAGAAACGTCTGTGAACAACTTTACTTGCTATGGAACTCGCATGAAGCGGCACAGAGCACTACCTCAGGATTTTATCTTTTCACAAACAGGAAACTTACCTCTGTATCTACAATGTGTGTCAGATCTAAAGGCTGCTCCATAATGGACATGAAAGACTCTCCAAGATTTGTTGAAACAAACGTATGTGCCATTGCCAATAAGCGATCTGGACGGAAGGCCTGGATCAGAAGCAAGCGATGAATGGCCTGTCCAATAGGAGCTGGAGAGGGGAAACAGAATCAGGGGGACAGGTAAGAAATTCAACCCTCAGCACCTTCTTTTCAGTCTTCCACTCTCTTTTTCCTATCTCACTCCAAACACTAAATATTTACAGATATCTCTGTAAGATCTGCTGCAACATATTAATGGACAGCTTATACTCTGTGTTCACTTCAACAGTAAAAAGAAATCTACCAGCTTCAGCTGATTTGTCGTCTGTGACATTTTAACTACTTCCTCAATTTCTCATGCTACAAGCCTTTTAAGAGCCTACTTGGTAAAATGCTTCTACAGAAACGCTACCTGTTCACAAAACCTATGCTCTAGAATTGCCATGATGCAATTTTAAACTTTCAGGGACAACAGATCTCTTCCCATTATCTCCCTCATTCAATAATCTGCTGCTCCACAGGACTTTTAAGTATTATATACTTGTCCAGCATGGACAGGATAGGTAATGTAAAGTTGCTTCAGTTAATGGTCAAGCAGCCTTACAGTAACTAATAAACATACAACTCTGCTTAAAGGAATGAGTTTTGCATAACCACAGATGGCAAGCACTTCCTAGCACTACCTTTTAGATAGGGGAGTAACTGAGGGGCACTGGTTACTTCCAGAGATGCAAGCAACGCTTAATAAATTAGCTCTCACAACTACTGCAGCAAGAATTCAGACTTCACGCTTAGTTGCAACTGCAGGAGAAAACATTATAGTAGAACAGACCTATCCTCAGAAAATACATCAAATTTGGAGCTTTTTAGACTACTGTACTTCCTAGAAGTCAAAGTGTAGATCACAGAACAGGGAGCAGGAACAAAGTATAGTAACGACTGCCTACAAATGCTGCCTACAAAAGTTTGTTTTTTGTCTTTATTAAGAACAGACCAAGTTTCTTCCGCAGTCCCAAGTTTGCGATTTTCCCATTCCAGCTGTATTTTAGGATTATTTTAAAATCTCCTCAGTTCTACTTACACTCAAGTCAGAACAGTAGGACTGGTGTGGGCAATAGTGCAACTTAACTTACTTGCAGGCTTTTCCTCAGTCCAAAGGTATGGTACAGTCTGCTCTGGAGAACTGCTATCCAGCCAGATACAGAATTGCTGTATTGAAAGAAAAGACAAAGAAATGGAATTTCACAGCACTAAAAGTGTGCTGCATGGTCTAGGTCCTCTTCATGATGCGACAGAGATCTCCAATTTCAGCCTTTAAACCTAGAATTTAATGTACTGCAGTATTCAGCTACTTATAGACTTAGGATAAGAAACAAAAGACAGTTCTGGTAAAGTGAAACTTGACAGAGGCAAAGTTCTACTAGCCCTTCATTTGAAAAATCCCCTGTAGATTTTAAAAAAAATTTATTAAGTAGTTAAGTGTTTGATTAACATAATGTACAACTTGAAAGATTTCCCCTGGTTAATGCTCCTGTCCTATCACCCATCTTTAGAATAAAAACTTCACATACTGAAACAAAAAATCCACATCTAAAACTCAAATTATGCTCTATGTGTTATACTGTCTTTAGCTGAATTCGATTATTTCACTGATATCCCCTAGTACCTGATTGCCTTCAGCATATCCTGATTCTGCAGCTCCGTACCAAACCCTAGCCCAAAGCATGCACTATTTTACCCTAGGCTGAAGAATATTTGCCAGAGATAACAATGAGAGTTCAGCTCTGAATATAAAAATAGCAGGCAAGGCAACCGAGCTATTGATGATATGGTCATTTTGGAACATACAGTTTCACAGTTGGGACAGTGATGTATTCTTAGAACACTGGGGTTGTATCTTCGATCAAAGGAGCACGCTGTTCAGCAGCTGAGTATTATCCAAATTTTCTCCAGTATTAAAATGCAAGAGCTCACCACAATGATGGCTAGGTATATTCCCCACTAAATCATAACAATCACGTAATAGTGATACAGTAAAAAAGACACACGGTATCAGTTTTTGTCTGCAAAATCTGACAAACACAAAGATGAATCAGCTGCTTCTAAATCTCAGTGATAAACAATTCTCATATTTACAAATCAAATGTCATAAGTTGAATACAAATGAAGTAAATCCATTAATTTTCACAAAGACCACAATACCCTAGGAGAACTTACTTGTAGCATGAAGCCCTTATAAATCAGAAAGCTAAAAAGCTTAGCCAAGTAGTTGGGTGCAGGAAAACAACCAGCCAACACTTACCTCATCGGCTTGAACTTTGGAAACAAGGTCCTTGAAGGCAGGAAGGCAGCTCAGCCTCATCATTGCTTCTGTCTGCTCTACAGTCAAACCATTGATTTTGGGGAGAGATGCAGTGTTTAGTACAATCTCCTTTCCTCTCAAGAAATGCTGGAATTCTGCATCATATGTAGGCTCCCTAATGTTAAGGGAACAGAAAACTTCAGCTCAATGCTGTTTTCAAAACATCCCTCCCTTTTTCAACTGAAGTGAGGTAAAAAAAACACTTACCCAATAGTGCCTTTCAGTTTAATCCGGGCCAACAACATAGCAAATGTTATATGATCCTGATGCAGCATGCCACGTGCTACTCTATTGAAAGCCACCTATTCAGAAAAGAGTGAAGTTAGTGGCATCAGGAACCTTGAACTCCGACCTTTCAGAAACTATTAGTGTATCTACTCAGTAAAATACTGAACCTGGAAGAGATCCTTTGTGATCACTGAGAGACGATGAGTATGGTCTGTGATTCCCTTCAGATTTGGGTTCTCATACAAGACATTGTGATAGATGTCCAAGAAAAACTGGAGAGAGTATTGGTACAGGAAATGTATCTGAAACACAAAAGAGTTTGATTTCCTCTCTAGAATCCTGCTGGTTTTGTCAGTCAATGGCTTATGCCTACAAAACTGTAACACTGAGCTGGGACTGGAATTAGGCAGTAGCAAATTAACTATGAATAGTAATTACATGAGGTTTGTGGTAGGAAGAGCTCATCCTACCTGCTTCAGTGACTCCATAGTAAAGTAGATACTGCTGCATGCTGTAGAAAGGGGTAAGTACTGCTGCGAAACAGTCTCCACTTCCTGCATGACAATATCAGTCTCCTCTACTTTTCTAGTAACCTCTGCTGCTTCCTTCTTCAGGTTCTCAAGAGTAGTAATGATGGTGTCATCATCCAGGATACGTCCCTTCACTTCATTAAGCGCCTGTAGTAGGGATTTTTCTAACTGACGCAAGCGCAGCTGAAATTCACCTTAATTAGAAGAAAAAATAGGTTACATACTGTATAGGTGTGGTAGTTTTTAAGGATTAAATTTTGCCACTGGCTGTACAAAAAAAGTAAGGCCATCAACTATGAAAGTATTTCACTGCATATGTCTACAGCTAAAGTTAAACCACTGTATTCTTTGAGAACAAGAGGAAGTTACTCTAATTTTGGTAACCATACCCTGAAGCTTGAGGAGGTCCGAGCGTTTTTCATCAACGTCCGGTCTTTCGGCTTTCAGGACTTCATTCAGGCACTGGCTCTGTAAGCTGCTGCGAGTTACTGTGAAGTTCACAAATGTAACACGAGAGCAGAGGTCCGGTGGGAATTCAACCTATCACAGAAAACATGAAAAACTTTCTCAGCTCACTGATACACCATTTATACCAACAGGAGAGCTCCGAGTTTTGCTTACTGTTGGATCTCTGGTGGAGAGGAAGATAACGAAGGATGGTGACAAATCAATATCTTGGTCTCCCAGAGTAATCAGAACTCTGCCTCCAGTTCTTCGGACTTCACGATTCAGAACAGGATTCAGAACTGGATCATAGCTCTCCACATCCTAAAAGCAGAGATATGTTACACAAACTGTTACTTACACATATCTCTAGCTAAACTCCTGATCCAGCTAAGGCTAATGCTCTGGTAGCATTCAATTTACAGCAAGCTTGGAATAGGGATCACATTCAGGTTTCCATCTGTAGTTGAACTACACAAGCTCGGAGTTTATGTTGTTACTGAGGCCTTGTGTAGTAGAGGAGTATTGTTAATGGTCTATCTCCGTCAGTTTAAATGCATAATAGGTCCTATTCTAAGAAGCACAAGTAATAGCTGCTGATCTCATCTGTGAGCTAACACGTTTGTCCCGTTCTATGCTAGGAAACAAAATCTCAGAAGTGAAAGCCAACCACTACTGACACGTCTCCCCGCCACTCAGAACAGATTAATTCTGCATAGCCAGGCATATTAGCCATTAATAACTATGACTAGAGACAGCATATAGGATGAAGGAAAAAGACAGGCTGCAAGTCTAGAGAGTACAAAAAGATCATCTGAAAATAAAAGCATCTGACCTTAAAAAGGTAGAAAAAGGAAATGACTTCTTCTGACTGCTCATCTCATTTTTCTCACCATTTTTCTCAGGACTAATACTTCACATACTACACTGTATTGATTAAATAATACCTTGAAAATGGATTACTTGCATCTCACTAACAGAAAGACTGCAAACTCTTCTAGTAAACAGGGAAGAATTCAAGAATTGTAAGCAGTTTCTACAATATCATGGAACTAACCTGCACCAGGAGCGGGTTACCAAATCTCAAGGCACTTTCCAAATTCTTCCTGAAAGCATCATCCAAGAAACTAGTACGAGTTATCTTACGGTCTTTATATTCATTCATGATAAACTCTGTAGCTTGCCCAGAGGGATCAATGATCAGTGGATACCTGAGTTAACAAAAAAACACTTTTGAGTTCTGACAGCAGACAACCTCTAAGCAGTTTTCATGAATTCAGACGCTCTGAAAGAGTTACTGTGAATTCTCTGACAGGTACAAAAGCCTGCCTCCTGTGAGAACACTTCTAGAATTCTGAATATAGGAGTTAAATACCTATTAAAACGCTTGAGCATGATGGCGTTTTCAGTGCACAGGTCATCTGCAGGTAGAGAACTTGCTTGCCAGCGAAGTCGCTCATCTGCATTGGAAAGGTACTCCGTCCTTGCAATGTCTGTACGGAACTGCAAGAAGCACAGACCGTTAGTACTTGACTAGAGACTGCGAAGACGTTTTGAGTAAATGCAGTTCTGCAAGTTATACTACTCCAGTAGTCCCATTCTTTACTTAGAAATCTTTAAACTTTTTGAACTGTTGCAGAAAACAGACTTATGACTGTCATGATGTTGTCTTTACCTGGATATTTGCTTGCTGCAAATGGTGAGACCATGTAGTGAACAAGTTCTGACGCATCTGCTGATCAAAGTAACCAGCATAAGCAATAAAGGCTCCTGAAAGTAAGCAGTCTCCTGCAATAGTGGACATCTGGTTCTTGAAGGTTTCACTTGTCTTCTCCCATCTTTCACGTTCAGCAGAAAGACTCTTCAGAAGAGCTGTACTACGGTTCACCTTGGAGTAAGCAAATTAGTCTCATTAAATGATGTATAATTACAGTATTAAAAGTTTTAAGGAACACTACTTACACTGACTCAAGCTCCAATTTAAACGCAGAAGCTCAGAATGAAATTAAATTTGTGTGTATGCACTCCAGTGTTAATTCATTAGGTTGGTATTCATCATGAAAAGATTAAAAGATTAAGCACTAGCAGAGTAGTGATGTGTTAGTGATTAGATCAAATTGACTGAGGAACTCTTGCAAAAATATGAAGTCCCGTTACAATATTACGCTACATCCATGGCTGTTTTTCAAAGATTTCAGCTTATTTTAAGCCTGATGTAAACTTTCTTATTATCTAACTGGCAACAGGAACTGGATATTTCTAACTCTAGCCAGGTTTCAGTAGCTTAAGAAGCTTCATAAGACCCAGTGATTAAGCAGATAGTTCAGATGCACAGTGAAGAGGAAGCAGCTCAGTTTACTCAGCAAAATTTTAAAGAATGGTTCAATTTCTGACTATCAAAGGTGAAAGAATGGAAAACTAAAATATGTGAAGTCTTACTTTTGCTTCCACAGCAGCCAAGTCTGCCTTAATAGCTTGAGCCTCTGAAATCAGTACAGCATATTCTTCTTTGTAACGAGCAATGCTGGCCTCAAGATCACGAATCATCTGCTCCACTTCATTTGCTTTCTGTTGGTTATCTTTGGCATCATCCTCCAGCTTCTGCAGTTCATTGCGTAGAGGTTCCACTCTTTTCAACATATCCGCATAGTTAAGCTGTCAACAATAAATAGGGCTTTTATACTTTTCATGTTAAAATGCGTCACCAAAAACCCCAGCATTCAGGTACACTATCAGTTTCAACTTTTCAAGCTCTCCTGCAGTATTCGCAGAGGAACTAATAGCTACTTAACAGAAACTTAAGATGTCCCATAATCCTTAAGACTTCAGTTTAATTCACGTTCCAGCACAAAGAGACTTCTTGCAATATACCTGCTCTGTCAGGTATATTGCTCTGTAGAGTTGAAGAAGTCGTCCAAAAAGGTCGAGACCACATTGATTAGTATGCAACACTGTTTTACAGAAATATTTAATTATTCATTCATGCCCATACTGAGCTCATCTGTCTTTCCTAGTAAAGAATTCAGTACAGCCAAGCCACAAAACAGTTAGGATGGGACCTACTGGATAGACTGAAACTAAAACCGAATCTCTACACATCAGTACCATTTGCAGCAAGCACTATTTTATCAAGTCAACGGGGGAGTAAAACTACCTTAGGTATCTCAGTATGAGTGCACATTCCCAGAAGCCTACTTATTTAGGATTCTAGTATTTAGAAGTTTGTCTAAGAGATTTCAACAGAGTTGCTTGTGAACATGCCCCACTGTGAAACAAGACAGAGACAGCAGAAATTTCAGTAAAAGGATTGCAGTGCATTTTTTAGCACGTCTTACTGAAAGCTCAAAAAAATTATCTTGTACTGTAAAACAACAGAGAAAGGATCATCTGTTATTCACTGTAAATCTGAAGTTTCTTGGTGCAAAAAAAATCCATCTCTGGCACAGTACTATAGAACCCATAAACGTTCATATGAATATACTACCAATGCCTTTAAAGCAAAGTAGCTTGCTTAGCTGAAACAGCCTTCAGACCCTGCCATACAACTTCATGCACACTCTTCACCTTGTATTCTTTCCTGCAGTACTAACTTTACCTGTGCAATTGCCCATTTCACCATTGGCCCACAGGCCAGTGATGCTCTGTTTACAATTTCATAGTTGTAACTTGGATTTGACAGGTAGTTTTTCTTCATTTTCTCCCGGATGGCATCACTGCAAGAGAAAAGTTATTAGAGACAGCATGAGTTCCCTGAAGGTCAGCACACCAGTGCTCAGAGTGTGGTCTGCCTTTCACAATTGACAAGAACAGTTCCTAACAGTTTTGGTGACTGGCAGCTGACATGTTTTCATTAGTTTAAGACATTGTATCAGAAATTACAGCTTATGAGTCATAAAAGGCTACTTAACGAATTCTAACAACTGGTTCATCAAAAACTGCTTAACTCTGCTCACAGGATCACAGAATAATTTGGGGCTGCAAGGGAATTCAGGAGATCTCATCTGACCACCTGCTCAGACTCAGGGGCAGCTACAGTCAGCCTGAGCATCCTGGTCTGTCACTGCTGGAGGACTAGTTTAAAACAGTAACAGACTTTGGATAGCAGTACAATGATTTAGAATTACGCCCTGAAGTTACCCAACAGCAACTGTTTTGACCCAGTTTGTACAGTCCATCTTTGCTTCAGAAATCTGTTCCCTGTAGCAAGTGCAGGAGTAAAGCAGTCTCAAAAGAAGTACAACAAAAGCAATTACAAAGAGGGAAAGTCCAATTAAGACTTCCCATGTCTTTGTGAATAGTTTTTTCACGTAAAACTCTCTTGCACTTTACCTGATTTCCTCAGCAGAAAAATTAACAATAGTTGGAATGAAGTTCTCTCTCATGATGATGGAACGTATTTGTTTCCAGTCAGTTGTACTTTCGCCCAGAAGTAGGCAGATGGACTCCAGCGCTAGCTTCACTGCTGCAGGTGGATTAGCCATAGAACGGACCTCTACCAGGTGCTGTTTCTTTATGGACTTCACAGCTAACCAGTGTCAGAAAGATGACGAATGTTGATTGAAAGAAGAAAACAAATTGTTAGCAGAGCCTGCTCAAGGATCTTGGATATGTAAAAATGCTTCAAGTTTTTCAAAGGAAGCTGAAGTAGCAGATAAACACTCAAAACTACCATATCACAAGACAAACTTTTACAAAAGTTAACTGGACAACAGCCCACAGACAACTTACTCTTGTCTCAAAATGACTTATTTGAAGCTTTGTTATAAGGAACGTTTCTTCTACCCAGTTTTATGAAAATACAATTTGTTTGTATACTGTCTATGCCATTAGAAGGCATCAGCAACCTTTCTGATTATGAGCTTTCTTCACAAATATGCAGACTGAATAACTAAACTGATGTGCCAGAAATTAAGTCACAAGCCACAGTGAGTACCAAATATCAGATCAGTACTACGAACAACATAGAATCAGAGCTCAAATAGTAGGAATTTCTCCAACACTGTTCAGCTCCACATTAAAGTGCCCACACCTTCATTAGACAGGACCAACTCAGACCACACCAAAGCACATTACCACAGATTTCAGCTTTAGATCCAATCTCACAGCGTGATCCCTTCACGTGCTGACATACCATTCTGTGCTTCAATGACAGCAGGCTCCACCTTGTCAAGATCTTCCTTCACGCTCATCTGTTTGTCTGCAATGACCTCCTGCTGTTTGTGCAGCTGTTCCTGAATCTCCTGGCTCATGACCTAGGCGGAAGTTTCACAGACAAAACGCTGCTTTTTAGAAACTGAACTTCCTTAAGTACTTACTCCACAGGTTCCTGTTATAATCAAGAATATTTACAATGCAGGAGAGATGTAACGAAGATTTTTTACCTTTTTCTTCTCAGCCTCTTGCTGATCTTTAACCATCTTTTTCAACTTGTCATTGGCTGCTGCATTCTTCACTTCCAGTTCCTGACTCTTTATTCTTAGGTCACGCCGCAACTCTTCCACCTGAGTTAGATTGTCAGATGGGAGAGTTCAGATTAAGCACGGAGATCCATTTAATGAACCTAACCTTCACAAAGAGCAAAGTTTTAAAGATATGTACCTGATCAACTGTTTCCTTGATTTTTCTAAGGCCAACATTCAAATGCATTTGCTGTTCCTCTAATTCACTTCGTTTCTCATTGAACAAGTTGGCATAATGGTTGATGAAATCCAGATAGTGGCGTGGTGTGATTGCCATGGTTCTGCCTCCTCGTTTTGCCAGGCGAGCATTAGCCTTTAGGAAAGAAACAATTGCTAATCATTCACTGGTTTTATACCTAAAGGCTAAATACCATACTTTTTAGGAAACTGGTGTGTGGTTCTGAGGCCTAGAGAACAACACAAGTTAAGCAATATAATAAAACGTACCTGATGAAGAGTCTGATGAACAAACACACAACTATTAACAATAGCTTCCCTATGTGATGGTGGTTGTGGCAGCTTATCATACACAACTGGCATGTAATCAGGCACAATATAATTTGGTTTCTCAAGATCCATTTTGCTTGTGAACTCTTTGCCAACTTGGTACAGCGCCTCTGTTGACCAATCTCCAAACCAGTTCAAAACACATCTGAAATATAAAGCATTTGTGAAGGATTCCCAAAAATACTGTTTTCATAGTATCAAAAATGTACATTTGAATATACAGCAATTACCTGTTGAAGAGGGCAGGAGAGGTAGCTGCCCTGTCCTTCAGGCCCTCAGAAGATGGATTCATAGTGAACACAACGTGGAGATTGCGAATAACTTGGCTGGTGAACCATTTGTAGAGTTCTTCATGTGAATCTAACATTAAACCTTCCTTCTGTGCTCCTTCTTTACACTGAGTCATGAGGGTGGCATATTCATCTCCTTCAAACAGACCGGGAACCTAATTCAAAAGATAATTTTGTAGTAGATTAAAGTGGTAGAAAGTGCTTAACGTGTTTACACCGTAATATCCTTACCTCTCCATTGGCTAGGAGAGTGTTCATCCTCTCCAGGAATCCAGAATCCAACACATTTGACTCATCCATTATGAAAGCTATTTTTTCATTTTTACAGCCAGAACGTCTCAAAACCGTCCTAAGGTCTTCATCAAAATCTTCACCTGTGTATTTTCTGTGAACCTGGAAAGATTTAACATTTGTCATTAATATAAATTTCCTTTTAGCAGAATCTTTTGTAGAGGTATTTATGAACTACGCTTCAACTGACTGCTTTTATGAAGTGAAAGTAGCATGCCAACCTTAATTTGATAGACGCTCAAACCGTTCATCCAGGCAACAAATCTCGAGAGTGTTGTTTTCCCTGCTCCACTGACTCCAATAAGCAACAAGTGACCCTGTGGCTGACGGAAGATTCTGAAAAAAAAACATAGCAGGTTTGGTCAAGTGTTACCAACTTAATAAAGCTTTTTTCTTGAGTACCTAAACTTTAAGTTAGTACCAAAACCAAAAACACATATCTCTAGCTGGAATCCTACTATCTAAGGGCCAAAAGACCATTTATGGACAAGAATGAGACCAAGCTCCTTTCTCAGCCTGTATACAGGCCACTCTGCTTTGGAAAGTCTCTTAGTATGATGTACACAAACAGCAACTGAAGTTTCAACTTACCGGTCAATTCTTAATACATGATCCAAGACTTCATTAAACAGAACAAGTGGTACATCAAGTTCTTCTTCATAAAAGACTTTAAGCCTAGCTTTCACATAGTCTCTTAATTCTTCTTGGTCCACTGGAATATAATCCTAGAAGAATCAGTCAATAGAGTAGGGAATTTAAGATAAAGGTTATTTTGTTCAGGGATCAATTTTTCACTAGATGAAAGCAGCATTAGAATATCTAATAGAGCAATCCCCTAATAGAAGCCTAAGAATGCTGAATTCATTTAACAAACCCAAGGGCACATCTACAGCTTCAAGTCCCACTGATAGTGGCATGTAGTTTAAACACTTTATCTACTGGACTGATGATAAGCTTAGCTTGAGCTGTCAGTCACCAAAGAGACTTGGAAGCAGCATGACAGGCTTTATCTCCCTCACTCCCTCATTTAGACAGCCTTTCTTAAGCATCTGCTATTGATCACAGAGAAGGGTAGCAGATCAGAATGACTCAAGACTGGATGCAGCACTATTTCCACAGATTGTTCAGCAATATCTATCTATTCAGATAATCCACCAGAGAAACAGCCCACCATAAAATTTACAATCTTAGGAGATTCCATAAGCAGCAGCTGCCAGCAACTTTTGGAAAGTTTTATCCTATTCTAGAGAAACATCATTTAAAACTGCTTTTATGTACTATGGTATATCTTCCCAGAGTAAGCATAGCATCCCTGGAATAATAACTATTAACTCTGTGGTCACTTACTTCAAATAATCATAGCAAGAACTTCTCAGAAATCAGCTTAATCAAATGGAAAACGCAAATTATCATGTTAATATAGGCAAAAGAGCTGCACCAGTTAACTGCTCCCACACTATTCTGTTACTACTTATTACCTTTGACAGCCAGTTGCTGTATAAGATAGGTCTGCTCATAGCTTTTTCTTTGTCAATGTTAGGGAAGTGTTTCAGAGCAACCATATCAATGTTCTCATCAGTCCAACGTCTCTCCTCATCTTCTACAAGTCTGGAAAAAGAAAAAAATACCACGGCTACAAAGTCTCTGTAGTGGAAGGATACAGTCACCTGACGTGGCAGTGCTACCAACAAAGTGCTTCTGCACTTCAGTTACTATTCACAGAAGTGTTAAGCTGAAGTGAAGGAAAGTAGTCCAGCTACTTAACATTGAGCACACTTCAGCTTTCTAATGAAAGCAAGCAAGGAGTGGGGAAAATAGATTTTGCACTTTTTTTTTATATTTCACTCTCTCCCATCTCAAGTTTCTTACCTGTCCTGGAAGAGACGTAATGCTTCATGGGCCCAAATCCTGATAAGGCCTTCAACTGGCAAGGTTTCTAGTGGTCTTAATGCCTCAAATATACCTCTCACCCATCGAGTCATTTCACGAGGTGAATAGATGTAGTGTGGCTGTGTGTCTTGAGTGAATCTCTCCTAAAAACCCAAACATCTATTAGTTCTATTTATATAACATATATGTAATAGTTACTTCATCTCAAAATTGTGCCATACTTTTACAGGCCTTGAGTTGCCATATATTACTTTGCTAGCCACATTCAGAAACTTTCACCAGAAATCAAGTAATTAGTTGAGTAGCTGTACATGTGCTATAACATGTGAAAGGCAAGCAATGCATGTTAAAGCGATAAATCACTTTAACAAAAAGGAAAGGACTAATCAGCAAAAAGGAAGACTAATCAGAATTTGGGGTTGTAGTCAAGAAATTACCTGAGACATTGTGTAGAATTCTACCATAGCAGCAGTGAGAGGTTCTGCATATGTGCGAAGCGATGGGATCAGCCTTAGCATTGCACGATTGAACGTTCCGTATATTTGAGTAAGTGAAGCTGGTCCAGGATAGTCCACATAAACAACGGGAACATGTCGTAAAAATCTGAAAGATTAACGTATTTGATAGTCTGATAGGCCAAGTTACAGAATACATTATTTTACTTGTTTTTCTGCAAAGTTAAATCACTGCTTGATAAAAAAATTACAATAGTAACTGCAGTTGATCAAGGTGGATCACAGCAATTCGGACAAAAAAGCATTCTGCATTTTTGACAGGTGACTCAAATGTAACAACCAGGCCACTGACTGTCAGAGTAAGAACCAGCTAGCAATTACCTTCAAAAGTGAAGAACACAATGTAAGCACAGATAGTATTAAACAAGAATATTAAGAATGGATTCCATATTCATTGCCTCAGTTTTGACCTTGTTATTCTGTAGCTACATAGAACTGTTTGTCAAATGTATTACCTGTGTGAGAGAGGTTTTCTTCCAGGATCAGTAGGGGGATTACATGCGCCAACAAACTGAATTCTCTCCAGTTTCACCCACGTCTGATCTGATGTACGGTAGAATCCTCCATGTTCCACCATCTGGAAAAAACAAAACAAAAAACCAAAATCAGCATAACACTAAGTTTCTGTGAAGATAACTGTTACGATATAGTTGACTTAAATGGAAAACAAACCTGTCTAATGAAGGATATGACTCTCTGTGTGCCATACTTATCCATATCTGGCAAGTTGATTTCATCGCAGAACAGCACCAGCCACTTTCCTAACTGCACAGGAGCCAGCACCACTCCATTAGGTGTACGCCTGTACTCACAGTAGTGATCAAAAGTTTTCAAGAGCAGTTCTGGAGTAGTAGCACTAGAAAAGTTGAGTCCAACCACCTTAAAAATAGTGAAGAGAAAATTAGTTAAGACAGACTACACTACAGCTTGAAAGGGTCCTGGAAAACAGGCACCCTACAGCTTACCTTTCCACAGTAGAAGTTCATATACCATCAAATTACTGACTACAGTAAACTGTACACTTCCCTCCACAGGTTTTCCATTTACCAACGCTTCCTGCCCAACCATGTACTCAGAACACCACAGCTTTATTTCACTGTTTTTCTACCTAAATACTCTCAAGGATGACAGCTGTTCTTAAACATTACTACAAATTTTTAATTACCAAACAGAGGTATGCTTCTGTATTCACTGATGCTAGATATGAAGGAATTAGCTTTTGGGCTGAGGATCTTGAGAAATAAATTTAAACTCATTATTCTTATTTTTATTAATTGCCATTATTTTTATTTTTTGTGTGCTGACATATGACTGATTAAGACGGAAGCACCACTGAATTCAAGCTAGAAAATTGCTTCAGTACAACATCAAGACTATTTCAATCTTTAAGGAAATTAACAACTTGTTGCTACTCACACACACACGTGTGACTGCACACACTCTTGCATACCTCCATATCAGGCAGGGCTCTGAGAGCACTGAAGAGGGTCATGGTCTTTCCAGAACCTGGTGGGCCACAGAGTACCAGAGGTTTGTGTTCTGCCAGCCAGGTATACAGCAATGCTTCATGGCGAACTGTATCTAGGGTTGGTACTACAACATCAGGAGCTGCCACTTTGTGTGTCTCAACTTCAATCTGAGGAACCTTGGTTTGCCACGGCACCCACTCACCCGTAATAGACACCTAAGAACACAAAAATGCCATCAGAACTTAGAACAGGAATGTAGTTCAACCTTAGTTAAAATATATGCATCTTTATGAACCAGAGTAGCTTGTGGCATTGAATTTGATGTCATTATGGGAACATGCAGCTTAGACCACTGCTCTCTGGAAAGCCAGAAACTGTAAAACTTAAGATAACGTAGGGTTTTATTCTCCACCTTCACCTCCAAAATCTAAATCAAGCTTCCAAGACTACAAAGCAGCAATGCTTGCGTAAGAGAAGTTTTACCTCATAGTCAATTATAGGAATGTTGGGTGCAGTTGGCAGCGGAACAGCAGTAATTCTCCTAATGTATTCTCCAAGCTCTGCTCTCATTTTCAGACGGCTGTCTCCAGAGAGAGACCAGAGTATTGCATAGACCAAGTACCTCTGTAGGAAGCAGCAAAAGAAGCTATTGTTCATACAGCAATAGAACAGAACTTCATGTACAATAAATAAAGCCTAGCTACTATTCTGACACATCAAATACAGAAATCACAGCAGCAAACTATTTTTACCTGGATATAGCGCTCTAGTTGATCTATCTGCATTGGAAAGTCTGGATGATTGGCATTGTACTGAGCTACGTTGCGGCAAGCTTGATGCAACATGGAGAACAGAGAACCAAGACAGCGCAAACGGGTGAGATCCATAATATGCTCCAGCTTGAAAGCGTGTTCGAGTGCTTTGGTTACAAGGCCATTGGATGTGAAATACGGTTGCATTATAGTTGCAGCATCTCTCTGTATCTATCGGGGGGAGAGACAAACACTGCTCAAAACATTTGCTTTGTGTTTGATAACCAGGAATTAATTTTGTTTGAAGTGTGAAATGCTTCTTATTTTAACATTCTTTTAAAAAAAGGATTTAACAAGAAAGTCAGCTTTTCTATGAGAAGCTGATGGAAATTTGAAGTAAGCCATGCTACTCAAGATACCTGCAACATTGGGGATGCTGCTTCTTCTCCTTCATCTTCTTTGCCCTTTCGCCTTCGCTGAGCTTCCTCCTCACCTTCATCCAGAGGAATGCTTTTTAGTCTCGCCAGGAAGTTATTGAATATCATGTCTGTACTGAGGACGTCCTCACTGAACCAGACCATACCACACCTTGACACAGTAGCCAAAGTGGCATATTTCAGATCCTGTACCTCAAACATGATACGTACCTGAAGAACACAAATTTAAAACAGATTTTGAAGTTAAAAGAAGAAAACCACAAAACAAAAACAATAAAGAACTCTCCCCAAAATCCTAAATCACCAACCCCATAGCCAGAAATCAGGTTGTACTTAGCCTCTGAAAAACCAGCAGCACTGAACTACATGACAAAATTCATCATTATTGCCTGCTACCCTAAACTTCAGTAGAACACAGTGAATCAGTCTCACAGGGTCAGAATAAGCCTAACACAAAATGTTGGGTTCCACCAAAGCTCCTAACTCCTGCAAACCTGAGATGAATATTACCCTGCTTATAGTAAGAAACAGGAATGGCAACAGCATAACTCAAGAAAGAAGCAACAAGTTTGTATGAAATCAAGTTATAAAGTCACATTAAAGAAGCAGCATTACGTTTGGTGGAAGGCTGAGACGTTCTCCATTGGGCAGAGTCAGCAGTTTGTTGTCATCCAGAACAGAGTTCAAGTTCTCAACCCATTCAGGGTCTACATCACCATCGAAGATAATCCACTGACGTTTCTGTAATTCACCTCTCACGTTGTCTATGATTCTGTAATTGAAGGAAACATTTATTGCAGTGTTACAGATGACAGTGAACAAAGACAAAACAAGGCCAAGAACATATAGGGCACATATCTACTCCCCACTTTTCATTTGTGCTACTTAAGACTCACTTTCTCAGGACATGCGTAAACAAGCCATCTGTCCATTCTCTGGTATTTGGATCCAAAGTACCATACAGGTGATCTTTGCTGATCGCTTTTGGATCAATAATATGAGCAACACCTTCCACACCCTCCAGTCGTTCAAGAGCTTTCAGCAGTACTCTCCAAGCCATGCTCTTTCCACTTCCAGAGGGACCCACCATCATCAATCCATGATTTATCTGTGTAATCTGGTACAACTGAAGAACCTGTGACAGAAAAAATGATGTGTGAATGAAGTCTCAACTTCAGTAGTACTTTGAACCTTCTGTTTCTTGCTCAATTAAGGTGAGAAAATTCATAATAAAAAGGAATTAAGTCTTACACATGCATTAATTCCAACTGCACAATGTTTTCAATTTTACGTTTTACCTTTTCAACCCACATGCCACCAACTTCTTCTCCATCACCATAGGTAAGGTACATTTCCTGACACACTTTCTTAAGCTCCTCTCTCAGGGCCGTCATCTCCCCACGGTGATACTGCACTCCAGGGAATACATCAGAAAGGAGACTGAACAGCAATGGAATGTCTTCTGCAACCAGTTTTGGTACCATCGTTTCACATACACTTTGGATCAGGATCTGCAGAGAGAATCATGTTTTAGTTAGGGCTAAGTTTTTAGTTTTAGTTTAGTTTTTAGTTAAGTTCACTTTGCTGAGAGTGTTCAACAAGGAGCACTTCCCTACAGAGTTCACTGATAAGGCACCAAGCTAGCACGGTCTTGGTAAGAGCAACCATTAATGGAGAACTCTGCCTTCAAACTACGTAATGAATTCCTGTTGATTTTTAGTTTATACAACTGTACTTGCTTACCCTTCCTCAATATGCTTTTGGAAATAACTAGAGAAGAACTGAGCAGCAATAAAAACTGTGAATGCATTAGTCACATAAAAACAAATCTTTTACTATCTTTTATTATTCATGGACTTCTAAGTTTAGCACTTCTTTCACTTAGTGCTTCTAAGCTATCAATGATCACCTCCTCTGAATAACATAACTTTGCTTCCATGGTCTAACACTAATCAGCAAACGCCGCAGGGTTTGCTTTGCTTAGTGTGCATCCCACACTTTGTCACAGAAGAGTTCACACACACATTACCTCTTGTTCTGGTAAGTTCTCAGCAATTTCTCCTTCATCAACAACTTCACCACGCTCTTCTTTCTCCCGCTTTATTTTCTGAATCCTCTCCCTCTTCACATTACCTGCACTAACCAGCACACTCTTCAGTGCTCTCAAGCCAAAATCATAGTGACTCTGGGAGGACAGCTGTTCATCACAAAGCCTAAGAATCAAGAGATACAAAATATGGCTCTCAATAGAGACCAACACAACATTCAAGAAAACACATGCCATTGTTTAACTGGAACAATTGCTATGCAGTGTGCTTAGTGAGTTGCACAGAACATTACAAATTAGAACAGTAAGCTGTATATGTAGCTACAGGAGCCAAAACTGACACTCACTTGAAGAATGGTACAATCTTATTGGCAAGCACTTCAGCTGTACGGAAACCTTGGGAGTACAGCATGACCTGGGCAATCAGCTGACGGTCTGGTTTTGTCATTGCCAAGCTACGGAACAACTTCTTCAAATTGTCAGGCAGATTCGATCTGCCTGCATAGCCAGGATTCATGGTGATGAAGATAGCCATGTCAGGGCTTACTTTGACCTGTTTGTTCAGCAGCTCACAAGTAATAGGTGTTGCAGCTGAAAAGAGAAGGAAAGAGGTTTCATTCATGACTGTTGGGAGAAATCTAACTGAGTAACAAAACAGCACAAAGGACACTCAGGATGTTACACAACACTACCAGAAATGAACAGTGACGTACTCTTGTCATAGTTGGGGTTGGAATGCTCTCGCAAGGCTTCCTGGATGCACTGAACTTGCTGTGAAACGGCAGACAGCATGCGCTCCTCCAGCCGGTTGAACTCATCAAAACAGCCCCATGCACCCACTTGGCAAAGTCCTACAAAGATGCGTCCCATTGCCTGATACAGACAAGAAAATTCACTGAAGCAGCATGATCCTTCTTGCCTACGCATAGGCAACAGAAATGGATAACAGTACTTTAGATAGGGCATCCAAAGCAAGGAGGAACTGCATTTGTACGCAAGTCATATTCTTTGTAAGAGCTGTAAAAAATTTCTAACTGACTCTCAGATATTTGCTGCTTTTTGTTACTACAGTACTATGGTGTATTCACAAAACAGTGGCAGTATATCCACTACGAGATGCTTTGCTTGTTGGTGTCGCTAATGCTAGGTACTGTTCTTGCACTTTATCACAAGAGTTACAGAATTACAAACCATTTCAGAAGAGCAAATGGGATGGACAGATGCCATAAGGTTTCTAACCGCCTTCTAAGCAGGACTCCACAAAATGAGAGAATATGACAGAGGTCTAAAAAGCCACAGTAGTTCAAAATGGCTGAGAATCAGCTTTTCATTTTCTAATACAAGAACCAGGAGATTGATTAAAGGTGCTCTTTTGTAAAGTGCACAGTAATGCAGTAGAGCTAGTTGGTAGAGAATGCTATAGAAGCAAATGGATTCAAGGGGAGAAATAAGTACCTGTAAAGATTCATAGGAACACGAACAGCGAATAAGCCACTTAATCTTGGGACTTACTGATCCTGACACCAGTCAGAGTTAGGAAGAGAGCTAGGGGCAAGAATATCACATGCCATCCCTGCTCTTACTCCTGCCTAGGTTAACACTTCTTACCACTCCTTCTTACGGTTACCACTACAGGCTAAACACTGACAAAATGGATTCCTGGTCCGAAAAGAACACAGCTGTACAGAAAAACAAATGAACAAGCAACAAAACATACTGGCACTCCAGCTGAGTCCAGGAAGGACCAGGATTCCTCATCTGTGTTTTATATTTGTATTTACATAAACACTTCATAGAACTGCTTCACAGTTAACGGAGGAATTTCATCTGGTTCTCAGTTTGAAAATATTAGTAATTTTACAATATCTGGGAAATTTTTTTAGTTTTGAGTAATCCTTCACATGCTGAGGCCATGCCTACAGCTTTGCCACAAAGGGTAATTTTGTAATCGTGCAGCCTCGAACTCTCATTGGTTCTTCATTAAACTAGCATTACTAAGAAAAATTACTTTCCTAAAGCCAGTCTTAAGCTTCGTGTTCCTGTCCTTCCTATTCCACTCCCTCAATTTACTACTGAACTACCGGTTCTAAAGAAAAAACAGAACCAAACAAACAGAAGAACGCTTCTCCCTGCAAACAATTTTTCACCCCACTTTTGCTTCAGGCATTTTCTGCTATAGAGCATCTGTACAACTCACAGGTAACCTGCTCAGTTAAATGTTACGCATGATCATTTCAAAAGTAAACACAGCTGACTGTTCTGAAGAGATTCTTAGCACGTGTTACCAAAGACCACATTCTCTTAAATCGAGCAGCTTACCTGGAAGTCAAATGTCTCATCACAGTTGAAAACCAACACGAAGCGGCCGAGCTGATGTCCAAGAGCCTTAACAGATTCTGTTTTACCAGTACCAGCGGGACCTAATTTTGAAGCAAGAGAAACATGTTTTAGTGTTGATAGTCTCACGTACCATTGCCTAACCACATCATCTGCCAGCATACCTATTCCAGTGGTCCTCAATAAGGAACCTAAAATTGTTACAGCTTCTCTGTTTTGTTCTTTAACATCTTAGTTAAAAACATTCTTAAACTTTGGACTAAAGCTATACATTTCAGAGAGTAAGAGTTCATATTCTCAAGTTTTTACTGTTCTTCAGACCCAACATACCAAACGGTGATCCTCCAAGTCTTGCCTCCAGGGCTTGTGTCATTGTCAGGTAACAGCGGTCAGTAAGAGGAGTCTGTACGAGCTTGTCCTGTACACCAAGGTACTCAAAACCATAGTTGAATTTGGCATTTGCCATCTGAATGGAGAGCTGTTGCAACACATCTGTCTGTTTTGGGTCAAAGTAGAACCGCATTTGGCTGAGCCACTCGAAGGACTTGGAGTTGTCGACCTTGCTTCTCAACAGTGATCTCGTAACATCTCTCTGGTGCACCAACTCAGTGATCTGGAAAATGAAGTAACCCCTCAGACCGCAGCAGTACAAGCCATTGCTAGTAAAGCCAGAAATTCTACAGCTTTTCAGATCAGCACAGTGAATTGCCACCATTCAGAAATCATGAGCTACCAACTATACTGTTTTAAAAAGTGTTGCTATGAAGACAGAACTAACAATGTTGACTGCTCTGGCTAAGGACTTTCCTAGCTTTCAGCAAAGCAGTCTGGTCCTCCATTAGTCTGTTAATCCATTACAATGCTGAACAAGGTATTTCACTTCCCAGAAACTATGAAGACAATGCTCCCAAAACAGGTGAGATATCATCCTTTAAAAATCCAGAGGAATAACTCGGAGTGATCTTACTCTCTGCTCAATCTCTAGTTAGACACAAAAGCATATAATAATAGCAGCTTAATAAGGTATTTTATTTTGGAATGAAGAAATCATTAACATTTACGTTTGGAATAGGCAGCCTAGCCTACAATATGCCATCATGTAGCAAAATCACAAGAATTTAAAATCACAGCCACCTACACAACCAGGGGTTGTTGCTTAAAATGCATTAAACATTTTCCTAGAGGAAAAAAAACAAGTCTCAGACTGATCTTTCTCACTAGATTGTTATAGAACCTCTCTTCCTAACATGCAAGAAGAAAGGTGGTTTTTACTTACTAAGTGCTCCAGTTTCCTTCTGCGAAGAGGCGGCTGCTCCATCAGCACGGAGTCTGCCAGCACATTGAGTGTGACCTCAACGTTAGCTAGCACTGACTGGAGAGGACTGCTGTCCTCACCTCCACTCATACCATTGAGGGCTGACTCAACATTTTCAGACCACGCAATCTGGGCTGACAGGACAACAAGCTGAGCCTGTGTAACAAAAAAATCCTCATCAGACAGTAGTACTTCACTGCAGTAACTAAGCTGCAATATGCTTAGATGTTCCATATTGATACCTGGAATTTGTCAATCCAAGAGATGTAGACGGCTGGATCAATTGAAGTTGCTTTTCCAAAGATTTCCACTTCAGTAACAGATTCCGCAAGCAGTTTGGCAAGGGTCACTCTCATTTCTTTCTCAACCAAAGTGAGCCACTCATTAATCTTGGGATGTTCTGTGATGGAGACTGGGGTTTTGAACAGCACCTGAAAGAATTAGCTTTAAGTCAATCTATATTCACATATTTACAAAATTTTAATTGAAGAGAAACAATGCAGATCTACCTCCTCTCCTTCACGTGAGGATATGCCCAGAACCACGGAATTATCTTCATTGAGAATGATGCTAGAAACGCCGGCAAACATCTTCTTGAAGTGTTTCTGAAGCTTAGCAACGTTCTTGCTGTTTCCAATGATCTCAAGCAAATCTTCATCACCAACAAAGTAAAACCTAATAATTATTTAAAATTAGATCTGTATCAAAACTCGAACTATCACTTCTATCTATTTATAGACATGGACATTCCACAGACAGATGCTGACGCTCAACTCTCCAGTACTGTAAGAGGGCAAGAACCATAAATTCACAAGAAGAAAGAGCTCAGTTCTAAAACCAAGCTTCAGTTCATGGAATAGCATCCTTACAGAACTGCATACGTGCTTCATACTGTGGAGCATTTTATTTACTTATCCATCTCTGAAATATCCACAGCAGTGCTTGGGAATTCTCTTACACAGGCAGAACTTCCACTTTTGTACGTTCTCATGCTAAGTCACTCATATTCTCTCATGTTATGCAAAAGACAAGTTGATGACCAGGGCTATGTCAGAACCAGTAACTTAAAAACTGGATTGTGGCAGTTCAGGCACTGTTCTTCGGTCCTCCCAAATTAAGCAGTTCAGAAAGGAATCTGTATGTTTATAGAAATCAGCTGCAATGACTCTTTAACTTCTGAATCCCTAAAACCAGCCAGATATGATCAAGTAGAAATTTCAGTTCCACTTCTTGAGAACTGAACTCAGTATTTTGAGATCACAAATTTACAGGTATAATACCTTATTTATACGCAGTACATTGACTGGCAAAGGCTTTACATAACAGTATACTATTCCTGTACAGAAAAAACAAATTACTTTTCTTCCACAGTCAACTTCTTACCGAGGGAAAGAGGACCTCTCCCTTTCCAGGTATTCTCCCAGCGCCTTCTGGATCTTCCCAAGCAAGTCTGCCAGTCTCTCGAGTGATCTTTGCACACCTTGTATGTTGAGAACATCCATCACAAGTGGAGATTTGGACACCTTTTTCATGAGTGCCAGAAACTCAGTGCTGATGCTGCAAGTAAAATAACAGTACTTCAGTGTAAATTAACTTCAGGCTGACAGATCTCCAAAGTTATTTCTCTAATTGTTGCAGCTACCCTACGGAACACAAGACTAAATTACAAGAACAGCTCTTCATTTATTTCAAAACACCACCACCAAAAAAATACAGTTTCTCTGCAAAGTTAACTCCATCAATTCCACTGCTAAAGGCTAATTTTCTTCATTTCCCACAAAGATGCATCAAAGTGATTCTCTGATTTGATAGGAAGTGTGTGGAATAAATACAGATAAATCAATGACTTAAAGTGGAGGAAGAAAACAGCACTTTAGGGTAACACGAAAGCCTGTGGGAACAGATGTAAGCTTGCTTTCTAATAGCCACAGTGCCAGAAAAATTCTAGAGTTAACTGACTGAAACTCAGAAAAATCACCTGAATTCAAATCAACCTTTAAAACTGCCTGTTACCATTTTTATTACAAGTCCTTTTCTGTCACTGCTGTCGACAGGCAGTTTTTGCTTTATTTGTTTGCTTAATGAACTTAAGTTTGCAGCAGACCAACCAGACTGGATATTTTGGCTTAAGAAAGTGCTACACTGAAGTTATGAAGTGGTAGATCTGTTCAGATAGGTAATAAAGGAACAAAGCGACCAAAAAGTTACCTCTGGAACCGCTGGGTCTCCACTGGCAATAAGTGCTTGATGTCTGCACTACCAGTGAAGATACCCTCCAAGTAGACCCATCGCCTCTGGACGTCTATCCAGACATCAAAGAGCGCCATGATCCTGTTCAGTTTATCTTCCCAGCTGAGGGCATCCTCCTCGAACACCTGAAGTTTAAATGGTGCATTAACACTCATTTTAATAATAACAGGACCAGTACCTGTTAGTAGAAAGCCACTTACGAGTAATAAAGTATGCATATGCAATTAATTGTCAACCGAAATCTATGACAGGAAGTCAGAATTAAATGAAGATTCTTTAGTTTTTCTCTCCTATTTACCTTGTAGTATGGTGACAGCTTCATAGCTGACACACTGTTAATGTGCTCTTTTACTTTGTTGAAAAGGTCATCCCATCCTCGAATCAATCGACATTTGTTCTGGTAATTGACCAAATCCAGTTCATAGGTGTTCCATACTTCTCTTATCTGAAGGGAAAGACAAGTGAGATAAGACATCAGTTACTTCTGCCTTAGCATAATTACAAAGTAGAAGTCTATTAAGAGTAATCAGATTTTTCTTTTTTACTCAAGGATTCTGAGTTCATGCTCAAGTTGTTATTAAAGATAGAGAATATAACACTACTAGCATTTTAGCAGTCATTACAGAGGACTGCTCTTCCAAAATGATTCAAGTTTCATCACCAGAACCTTTCACAGCTTTAAGCTGTTCCCAAAAAAACAGTGTTCCATGGAGTATGAGCACTTCTATCAACAGCTTAGATCAAGTTCACTACTTAAGTGTCAGCTACCTGACAGAACAGCTTTGATTTGATAGTAAGTGCATACACAGAAGAGTTGATACTAGCCTGTTTCAAGAACTCCTCCAAAGCCATTTCTCCCTGAGCCACGAGCAGTACATCTTTGACGATTGCTTCATTTCTCTGTAAATCAACATCCCAGATCTGCCCCAGGGTCAGTTCTGAGACAACCCAGTTAACGTGAAGCCTCTTCATCAGCTGTTTCCAGTGACGATCTTTGAGTGCCTCCGATTTCAGTTCAATAACTAACATGTTTATCTACAGAAGACAAGAAAGCAGGTTACACCTTGGAACACAAACTACAAAACTGAGGCATTTTAGAAATGAGTGCAACTTACCTTCATGTAGCCTTTCAGAAGTCTCTGAACATACTCATAGGAGGCATACTGTCGCAAGCGGGCAGGGAAATTCTTCAGTTGGTTCAGCAGAACATCTAGGTTTTGTCGAAGCTGTCAATAACAAAATAAATATTTCTCAGTGCATATAATTGCATTCATAAAAGTAAACATCTTATTTCAGAGAGGTGTCTGTGAAAAAACGAAGTGTAATCTATGGCACAGCTTTTTCAATGCTGTAGTTATTTGTGTAAGATGGGTTGCTCTGTTGCTGAGAATTTTATTTGTCCAATTAAGATTTAAGAAATTCTATTGTCACAGGCAGTTTATTTGGCTTAGTGTTCCTATTGCTTTCTACCTCCTGAGCGCTTAAACAAAACTGATGCTGTTCATTCAGCTGTAAGATGAAGTTCCCTTATTGAGGTCCAACAGGCTACTTAAAACCAGCATAGCACATATATATATATTCTCTGTATACAGTTCAATCTCATTTATGGAATCACACTGGAGAATTACGCAACTTGTGACAAATGCTGTGATTTTAAGCTTAGCATTTAAAGAAACATGCTCATGAGATGCATGCAAAGGTACATAAACAGTGCAACTGGAATGTGACAACTGAGCACTTTTATCTCAAGAAGTCTAACTTTTAATTCACATATGCTTTCAGTAGTTATATTGCTTATGTGTACAGTAGCGCAGTACCTTGCGAGGCTGTACTGAAACCCAGGGCTGCTCTTTCATCTGATCAATCTGCTCCCAGACCTTTGAGAGTTCAGACCAAACGCCTTTGAGATCTTGCAACTCTTCTAGGGCTACCTAAAGTAAAAAAGGAACCAAACATCAGCAACTAGTTTCCATTTCCTCACAGTCAATAGTATGGGGGAGTTAGAAAGAATCTTTGAACGTGTCAAAAATAATCAGTTAGCTTGCTAATTCAACAAGATTGCAAAGTAAGTGACCCAGAACAGAATCTTGCATTTTTTGTCACCTAATAGCTTCACAAGAGTAAGGCAGTCATAGAAGAAATCATGGACAATCTTTTAGGCTAGAACTGATTGACAGTGGAGACTGCATCTCGATACGATTACTTAACAGATTACAAGTCACTTTCCAAAAGGAAGAGAGAAATGGAACTGAACCATTTTGCCATGAGACTGACAAGAAGCTGTAGGAATAGGTTATACCTGGACACGTTCTTCACTGCCACTGAGCAATCCTGTATCTGTTAGTTCCAGAGCCTCCTTGGCCTTTGCACACTTCTCACGATCATCTTTCAGCCTCCCAAATTTTCCTTCATAAATGGTAAGAGCCTGAAGAGCCTCTTCTGGACGCAAGTTGCCCTAAAGTTTGGAAGAAATATATTAACCCAAAAAGTTTACAGTCAAGCTGAAGCTAACTTAAAAGCAAGGACTGAATACAAAATGTTGGTCTGTCTCTTTTTTTTGTTGGTTTTTTTTTTTTTCCATTTCCGGTATACTGATAAGAAGGCAAAATACAAATCCAGAAAAAGCCTATCCCACTTTTAAATGTAGTGCTCTGCTTTACTGAATATCACTTTAGGGAAGGGGAAAAAAAAGCAAAAAACAAAACACCAACTCTTCAGAATTTTTCTACATACACACCCTCTTATTGATCATTTCACACTGATCTTCGTCGAAGTTTTGTTAGTAACTAAAGTTGCCTTGCTTTTTGTACTTAAGATATTTCAGATTTTAAGGGTAAACTTACCTCCACCCAAATAAACAAGTAAGCTAATGAAAAAACAATAATGGAATCCTCACAAAAAGACTTTAACCATCATGCATAATGAAAAACTACAAAAGAAAAAAAAGCATTACAATAAACTGCCTACTTCTTGTTGAGTGCTGAAGAACTACCTCATTTGGTGACTGAATATTAATTATCAGTGCTTACTGTTACAGGCTTTGTTTTCTCCCAGTCAGCTAGCAAGTCAGTTGTTCTGCTCTCTACTGCCCGATCCTCCTGAACTATCTTCATCTGCAGGTTTGCTACTTGTTGCTGAATGGCAGAATCCTTCCGACGCATGATGTCATTAAAGGCACCCCATTCTCCCTCAATGTTGTCGATGTACAGCCAAGAGGATGGAAACTGGAACCTCTGTTTCTCAAGCAACCGCTGACCATTGCGATACAGCTGCAGGAGACAGTGATTCTAAGTTAGTTTCATCTTTTTAACTGACAGCACAACTCAACACGTTTTAACAAGCACTCACTACAGACTCCTTGGAACAGGAAGTTCAAGTCTATTCTCAAGAGGACTTGAATGCTGTGAAGCTATGCTTGAATGTCATTACTTCATTTAAGAATGAAGTCCAGCATTCTCAGAAATAAGAAACATTGAGCAAGGCAACATACCTCCACTTGCTTTTCAAACTGTTTGATTTTACGTTTCAGGGACTGCACATACGTTATGAACGTCACTGCATCCGACGTGCTGGCAGTATCCACTGAATGCTGCTCCAGTTCTTGACGGGACTGTGTGGGGCAATAAGTCAGCGTTTCAGAAAACAAGAACAAGTTCATCTGAAAGTGAAAAACTAGAGATAGACAAGTCTTACCTTGGAAATTTGCGAATGAAACTCTGTCATATTCTGACCGAGCATCTGGCCAAATTTGCTGAGCACTTCCTTGTGCCAGGAGTCATACTTCAAGTTCACCTTTGATTGTACCTACAGTTGAACAAGGTTACATAATAATCATTAGTCTTGTTATTTTCTCTTACGGCTCCTTCTGAATTTTAATGCATTTGTCACAATTAATAACTGCAATTTCTTACCTTTCCATAGTCTATCACAACAGGTCCAAATTCCTTTCTAGTTTCTGCATTATCAAATGTTCCTCTGGCCTTTCTTATCTGAACTAGAAGGGCTTGCCACTTATTTAGGTCTTCTCCAAGGCGGTTGTATATGTTTTCAGCCTGCATATCCCACAGGCACTGGTACTGCAGCCAAACCTAATAAAGAAATTTCACATTTCTAACTTTTCCGGTACATTCTAAAACATGTTCCCTCCAACCCTGATAATTCTTAATTAAAATGGGCAAAGTCCACATTCATCATAAGTGTAGCATTACGTAGTGTCAGCCTCCTACCTTGACGTACTGTTCCACCTCAGTCACAATTCCCTCAACAGCACAGTACGCTTCCTCCAGGGCTGCAAGGCCATCAGGCATCCGTGTTAATCCATTCCGATAGAACTTCTCTTCCTCAGACAGCTCATAATGCACTCCAACCTGAGAATGACATGTGAATTTTTAGTGTACTTGAATTCAGTCCTTCAGTAACACACTAATGCTGAACGCAATCAAGTGCAAAGCAAAAAGAACTGCTCAGATTTAGATACTGACACTCACCTGGTATCTCTGACTTTGAATTCTTGGTAGTGACAGGATTACTGTCTGCCATGAAAACAATTCTTGATAAAGTTTGTACCTGCACTCTTCAATTGGTGGATTCAAGTATATCACCTGGTTGGTTATTCTTAGCTCGTGTACGATGTTCTGCAGAAACAGTGAACATATTCAGTTCTACTGGAAGATGCTACTACAACCCATGCTGACAAGAATTTGGGACTTCTTGAAGTAGCATGCACTCTTGGAAAGCAACTAACACTTATATGGCTGAAGCTTAGTATTTCAAAATCAGATGAATAAAAAACGTTTATCTCCCATAAAAGCCTGAGCTAAAAATCACTGCACTGAATAACCAGTAACGAAAGAAAAAAACAAATACAGCTCCCCCCCTTCCCCCACACACACACAAACAAAAAGCCACAAAACAAAGCACCAGTCACTTACTTTGATCTTGGGTTCTCCACCAGGCTTATGGCTCACTTGTGGAGCATCTGTATCCATGTCAACTTCTGCTTTGTCATCTGCTTGCCCCAGAAGAACTTGGGTCCAGGCTCTCAGCCCAGCTTGCAGGCGAACACCCAGGATTCTTTCAATCTACAGAAAGGAAGCCACATTGGAGAAAAGTTGCACGGCACTGCATAAAGAGCCTCACTGTCAGCATATATACACTGTGATGTCTCAAAGAACCAAGTGCTTCCTTACCAAACAACTACATACAAGAGGTATAAGAGTTCTGGTAGGCTTTTTGGTGAACACCAACTCAGGGGTTCTGTTGTTGTTGTTCTGTTGTCATGGACTTCAGTGGAATTAAGCAAGTTTAACTGCTTTCAAATGGGCCTAGTGTCCAACAATTTTAAACACTACTAAGGTAAACGGCCTTCACTACCAGCATAGAAAATGTTCCTCATCTGTTATTGACCTTATTGCTAAGCACATTCTACACAGTCTACCACAATCAGACTTGTTTCTTCCAAGGAACTTCCTGGAGTTCATTGATCCCAAAAGATAACAGCTGAAAACAAACAAGTATTCCATCATTTGCACAAATATTGCACCTGATTATATTTTTTCCTCCAAATAAATACTACTTGATCTGAAACCTACCTCCATATCCAGCTTATTGACCCAGATTGGCAAGTTTGAGTATGAATGAAGATTCAAGTCATCCACAGCTTTCTGGACCCTGTTCAAGATTTCAGAGAAGGTCTTGTGATCATACATGCATGTTTCCAGCGATCTCACTTCCAGGTCTATTTTCTCTTCAATAATGAGCAGATCATCCACCTAACAAAAATGTTTAAGAAAAAGAGAACATTTAGCTTGAGAGGTTAGAGAGACAATAATATCTATGCAGAAATGGTTAGTCAGTTTTTTTTTTTTATTTGGATGCCCTAAGTCAATCAATTTCAGTTCTACTAAAATATCCATTTAGCTGACCAATCTGTGTTAACTTAACTGATCACTTAATTGAAGAGCTACCGAAGCAATGCTGAGCAGCTATCAAAGTCCACTTTTGTTTAATGACTCATTAATGGAGTACTAATGTTCAGAATCTGAAAGATAAACGGTGTAACAAACCTTTTCCTGGAAACTGAAGACAGTCTCAGCCAAACGTTGCACATATGGATCAAGTTTGTATGACTCCCACACAAGTGCAATTCCTTCTGCAATCAAAGCCTGCACCTCCTTTTTCAAGCCAGCAACCAGAAGTGAGATGGTATTACGCTCTTCCACTTTCTCACATGTTCGTTCATATGTACGGACACTTTCAATCAGAGAAATGGCAAATGGATAGAGCTGGTTTGCCTGGTGAGCTTTGTTGACAATTGCTAGAGGAACACGGAATCCCAACCACTTCAGGTTTCGCACTTCTTTTGAAAGTGTAATTATTTCTGGAAGGAAGTTGACTTTCAATTTCAGGACATTTCCACTTCGACCTCTAACACGAGTACTTTCAATGGTGAAGATACGACCAGACACGCCAAGATTGCGTTGCTGAACTTTTCTTGCCCAGTCATCAAAGATCTCTTGAGTGTTGAGCTTCATGCGAAAGCTATCTCCATCTTGCTTTAATTTCTGACCTTCTACATGGTTCTCCCAGCCTTTGCCAAGGACGTCTTCAACACGCTTCATGTAAGCAGTGAGCTGTCTGTCGATCTGTTTTGCCCAAATTATAGACCCAGACACCGGAGGCAAGTCACGAACATGACTCATTTTACAAGCTTGACTTTGTGGGTATTGTACCTTAAATTTGTCATGAAGAGACTCAATGTCATCTTTCACACGCTGAATCAATTGTGTCTGATATTCACGAATGGCACCTCGAATGTGAGGCCTGACAAACAAGGCATTAAACCGAGAGAAGATTCTGAACATTTCATTGGCATTCTTTGCTGTACCAAGCTGGTCTCTCAGACGGGCAGTTATTCTTGTTTCAACCCTATCAATTCTTTCATCATATCTTTTCATTGCTGCCTCCCAAGCTTCTGTACCTTCTTTGGAAACGTCTAACCCATCCACTTCCTTGACATTCTCATAAGCGAGATTGACTTCTTCAATGGCATTAGCATCTGCAGCATCAAAAAGAACTTCTGCTACTTTCATATCTTGAGGTTCAGGTACATCTCCTTGATTTTGTTGGGCAACAGCAGTTACCTGCATTAAAAACCAGGTAGTGAGTCAGCTGCCTCAAATCTGACCTAGAAATTTTACCCAGCCCATTCTAACAAGCACTGCAAAAAGACTTACACGTTAGTACCCACACAGAGTAGAGTTTTAGTAATATTTCAGATTTAAGTTCCATGAAGAACAGAACTAATTACCTTATAAACTTCCACCGCTATGCAGCATAAACTCATTTTTCACTATGCTCTAGCCAAGCTTTTATATATATACATACATATATATATATAAAATAAATATACACACACCTTACTGTGCATGTATATACACACTAATTAATCTCCTCTATTTTAAGTCTCTTCTTGCTATGCCTATCAACATGAATATGGTCACATAGGATGTCAGATATGTCAGAGTTAAGACTAAGACTTTTAGCAAGCGTTTTGGAGGGGAAAGTGAATTTCCAACTTGAAGAGCTGTTTCCTGAATTTGTATTTAACTTGACCACTTTAGAAGGAAGACTGGGTCTGCAGAAGCAGTCTCTGCTAGCTTGTAATTGAAGTTTCATTTCCCATCCCTTGCTACTCTTCTACAGAATTTTAGTATCACAGTGCAACACGACAGAATGTTAAGACACACAATAAAACACCTGGGGGAAAAACTGAACAACTGACACTCAGATACCAGGACTAAGCATTTACAGTCACCTAGTTCAATATAACATCCCTTTTCCTCTGCAACATTACATATACTGCCTGAAAGCAATAAAGCACATTGCTTTTCTGCCTGGTAACAATCAAAATTATTACCTGAGGCCTCAAGACTCTCACAATAACTGCCCTCAGCTGCTCATGCTGACGCCTGAATTTCCTCATTTGATCAAGACGAGACTGGAGTTTCCTATGAGCAGGACTGATACGCCACACCATCTTCAGGTTCTCTTCCCTTTTTCTTTTCACAATATCTCTCAGCAGAACTTGTAGCTTCTCATATTCATCATCCCAGGTTTGGAAAACTTCAAAGCATGCAATCATTACCTGAAGAAAGTTTCAAGATATGATCTTTAGCTACCAAGTGAAGTATCTCTTTATATAGTCACTACTCAATGCAAAAACACAGCTGCTGCCATTGCAAAACCCAAAAGCATACCTTTTCAAACTCTTCATAGGCAACATGCATCAGTTTTCTGGTTCCCAACACTTTAAGCAGCTGAGAGCTCAGATCTCTGGAAATAGCCTCCACTAAACGCAATGCCCTTTGGATTGGATACTTAGTGTTTCTGATTTTTCTCAAATGGGTAAATATTGCAACAAGGGCCTGCCTTATTTTGTCCAGCTCAGTAGCAGACAACAAGTCATTCAGTGGAAAGTCTTTCATCAGTGGATTATAGTCATTCACAGTTTCCAGAGCCTGTTTTAGACCTAAAAGCAAAAGATGATGTTTTGACTTAGAACTTTTCATTTCGTTAATCCAATCTGCACAAGACAGTAGCTTTAATGACACCAACATTCCTCTACACAGCACTGTTCTTTGTACCACAGCACTGACATTTCAGAACAGGTTAAGTTCCAGAGGACATCTGAAGAACGTGAAGATGACGGTAAAGAGATTTATGGAACAGATATTTTACCTGTGTCCGTATCAAAGCTGACAGTAGCGTGAAAACGTTTGCCATGCTTCAGAATATCCAGAGTTAAAAGAACTTCTGGACTTTCGCGTTTTTCCTGAATACGATACAAAGCACGCTCCAAGTTTAACCAGAAGCTGATCTCCTGCAATGCAGTGCCTGATGCAGGATCTCGATCCAGTTTGGTCACCTTAAAAATAAAAGAAAGAAAAAAACAGGGAGTGAGGAAGGGAGAAAACCATTTAACTTACACGGTTCGGCTGCAAAACCTTTTTCTATTACTAAATATAACTGAGACATATAACACCTTCTAGGATTTAATGTTTACTGTTCCCATGAAGAAAATAAAAAAGTAGATACTAATTCTGGGTGCAAGAACAGCAGAGTTCTTCTGCGTAGTAATAGGCAGGAGTACAACAAATTATGAGACAGAAGTGGAGCAACTGCTCTGAAGTGGTTGTGGATGCACCTGGAGAAACATCAGAACAGAACAAAAGTCCCGTTTCTCTCAACCTGCTGTACAGATTTGAGAAATGGTTACAAACTTCACTGGGAAACTGCCAGTTACGTGCAGATGTTTTATCCAGTAGAGATAACACGGTCACATTCTCAACTGCCTAGAGAAAAATTTAGACTAGTCTCAACATTTAGACAAGGCTTGGCCTAGTCTAGAATTTGACCAGAGTCTTTGATGCCTCAGAAAAGCAGTCTCAGATATCCTGCATGTAGTGCTATATTACCAGTTTCACTGTGAAGACACACAGTGGGCTTCTTCACGGTACTAGGTAGCAGTTCTTCTCACACAGTCCAGCACCTGTCTTACCTTTTGTATCTCCCTAATCCAGCGATTGACTCCAGACTGTAGCTGATTGAGGAACAGCGGATCCTCAGCCTTCTCACCAAAATCTGTAACCTTTGGTTTTTCTCCACGTTCGTAACACTGCTTGGCAACATTAGTAATGGTTGCATGAATTGGCAGACTAATCTCCGGAATTTCAATATTCTGCTGCAGATGCAAGAGGCCCATTTCAAGTTCTGCAATCTTCTTCTCAACCGAAGGAGCCATCTTATCGCCATCCCTGAAAGAGCACAGAGCGCTGTTTTGGCAGTCAAAAAACCATCCTGGTCCTTCCCCTGACCCCATTCCCTCGGGTCAGCAGTAGCTTCATATACAATTACACACTTAAACGCTTTCACTTACGACTTGCCTTGATCACTGTCTTTACTGTTTTTCATTGAACAGTTGCTTTTATCTGTTAGTAGAAAAGTGCAGTGTTTATATTGAATTACCTGTCTGCTTTGCCAGACTCTCTGATATAGGACTTGAAAAAGGGAGCAACAGCACTGCTAATGAAAGAGTGTAGTGTTTCATACGGCGAATCTTCACTGAGAGTGAGCACTCTCAGCTGGAGCGACACTGGTTTGTCGGCATCAATCACTGGTGTGCGCTTAATGAATGCCAGGCTGCAGAACAGAGAGGAGAGTTTTACCATTTGAAACCTGGAGCCAGAACAGCTTTAACCTGACTGCAAGTTCAGTTCACAGGACATAAATGCTAACATCCATCTCATACTTTACAATCCTGTTTCTGGGGCTTGAAAACAAGTCTTCCAATAAGTACACCTTTAATCTGAAGTATTCAGCTGTCATTAAGCACCCACTGTGCATGGACACTAGAGGCACTCATCTTAACAAGCTTCCTATAGAAATTCAACATATAATGGCCAAACAAAAACAGAAAATTACTGAACCCCAGTTGCAGGTGTGTTGTATTTATATGTATGCTTATTAAATAAGCCAATTTCCTTTATGAATTTAACCTCAGAACTAGAAGCTTTCTCAAGTCCATCCCTTGCATTTGTTTTATCAGAGCCTAACCACTGCCCCACCCGAATAAGCACAGTGCATGAAGCATGAGTAAATACTGATTATCTGCCCGCTTGTGTAGCTTTTGCTTTAATAGGGTAAAAATGTCAAGATCTATTTTACTAACTCACCTGTTTGATTTTATTCCATAATGTATGTCATTGCTGATACTGTAAGAAATGAACTCTTTTTCCTCTTCTCCTTCATCTCCCACATCCTCTGCAAAAAATACGCTATGTAAAAACATTTTGTTTTTAAAACCTCTGTTGCCCCCCTCTCAAACATCTTCTGCTACAACCAGAGGCCGTTTTCTAATCTTTAATTCTTACATCAACTTATCATGCAAAGCAGCTGGAGTTAAATTCGGCTTTGCAATATTCCTCAGTCAGGATGGGTTCATTGGTTTTATAGCACAACCCCGTTCCATTTTCTAGGTTGCCAAAAAAAAAGAAAAAGAAAAAGAAAAAAGCAAAACCAACACCCCCAAAAAACCCACCAAAAATAGCAACACAACCCCTCCCCCCAAAACAACAAACAAAAAAAACAACAAAAAGAACCAGCAAAAAAACCCTCCAAACCCTCAAAACAGTGGACATTATCAAAACAAGCGCATTATCGCCCACGTTCTGCTTATGAAGCTGAATGAAATCTTCTGGAGTACAGGAAATTTATTGCATTTTTTTGCAGAGATATGCTCCAGGATAGCTACATTTCAAGAGGAACGCTAAACAGTTAATTTTTTCCTTATATGCTGCTTTGTATTTTCAGACTTTTTCTTTGAAAGCTATTTAGAAATTAAGTCAGAACAAAAAGCACAAGGAACCGACGCATCACAGCCCCCAGGGGTGGCCAGGCAGTAGTGCAGCCCTTCTTATCAGATGATGTAATTCCTGGGGATGCGTGGAGCTGTGCTGCAATGCAGAGCTTTCTGTGCAGGTTACTCCCTGCTGGGAGACACACCCTGACCGGACGCATTGCACTCTTCTCCTCCCATTTCGTCTGGCCCTGCATATGAGGCACGCTCAGGCTGCAACCTTCAGCACCAGGAGCCCGGCCAGACAACAATACCACATCAGACGCCACAGGAACCCATGTGAAAGCTGTTGGCAGGCTGCATAGCAAGTGATACAGCATTACGTTCTATTACTTAGAAACACAGCCCCTGTTCAGCTGTATTTGTAACCAAAAGCTTCTTTTACACTATCTATTCCGTGCCCAGATTTCAACAAAAATACTGCTTTCAATACCGTCAGAAAAACCATCTCTGTACACTGCCAGGTTGGATGCAAGGTGGGCTGGGTCAGGAAATCCACCTTTCCCAGACAGCTGCTGTTAACTCCAAACATACTGATGAAAGCAGCATTTATGCACGATACACCAGCATTCGGCTTCTACCACACGCAGTGTCACACAATCATAGAATGGCCTGGGTTGAAAAGGACCACGATGATCATCCAGTTCCAATGGATGGCATGACCCTGCTAAACACAGGGTCGCCAACCACCAGACCAGGCTGCCCACAGCCACATCCAGCCTGGCCCTGAACGCCTTTTAGCCAGGGGGGTGCGAGAACGCGCCTGGAGCTCCCTGACCTCCAGAGCTTCGCTGTGGAATAAACCCAACTGTGGGAATGGAATTCCTGCCATTGCAATTGCGAATAAAATCTGCTGTATCAGAGATACCGTCCTAGGAAATTATGTGCTTATTTCCAACGCGACGGGGCACAACCGGCCTCACGAGAGGACTTCAGAGATCACCCGCGCTGCCCGCTAACGCCCTGCAGGCTCCCGTGAACCCCCTTAACGATATAGGTCGGTCTTTCGTCTAGAAAATTCCGCCGTCATCCCTGCTGAGCCGGGGAGGAGGAGGATCATCGGGGGGAACGGCCCCAGCAAAGCCCGGCTGCGGGACGCGACGCCGCTCGGCGCAGGGCGTTCACACGGCCACAGACGGGCAGCAGGCATTGTTCAACGGCAGACATCCGTGTCAGAAAGGAGCCTTACTCGTATTTTTTAGCCTCCGTCACGCTAGATCCTGTGACCAGAAGGGCCTATTTAGGGACTGCCGACAGCCGACGGCTGCTGACCGCCTTCACAGAAAGTCACTTCTTAACGAACGGAGCGCACAAGCCGCAGGAACGCCCGTCTGTCAGCCAGCCTGGCCGCGCCAAGCAGCGCAGCACCGGAGGCGTTTCTCAAACAAAGGCACCGCGCCCGGACTGAGGAAGCCGGGGCTCCCTCCGACTCGGCAC
>JAOWBP010002559.1:43784283-43813119 GCA_028571105.1 Tragopan temminckii | reverse complement strand
AAAAAAAGGAGAGGAGAAAAAAAAAGGAGAGGAAAAAAAAAAAGGAGAGGAAAAAAAAAAAGGAACTTCTACCACAGGTAGAAGTTATTCATCAACCCATATTATACAGTCAAGTGAAACTTGCCACGCTTATCTTGAAAGTTTAAATGAATGGGAAACAATCAGCCAACCTTTCTGCTTCATATTTGCATTTCTTCCTACTCTCAACTCTTCCCACCTAGGTTCAGCTTGCCTGTATCACAACTCCCTGACATCTGCCAATTCATTTCAATTTCTGACTGGAGCCATGCCAAACCAGCCCATTTCTCTTCTGCAACTTCATCACTGTGGAGATCAACTTCAGCAAACAATAAAAGTTGTCCATTTCCCTGCATTTGGTAGTAATTGGGCAGTATTTGAGACCAAAACAAAGCAAAAACAACAATCCACAAAAACAAACAAACAAGCAAGCACTTGTTTCCCCCATCTCTAATTCCATAGCCAGCGTGCTCCATAAAAGCATACTCAGTAGTACAGCAAGACCTTCACACTAGGGTGACTCCTCTTAGTGTGGTCTTCTGGACCACAAGAATGCCTGATATAGCTTGAAGCAAAATATGTGAATGCTCCCTCCTCCCTTGTATCAAAACATTGGAAGCTCTCCCCTTGAAACCCTTAGGCTGGATGCTTACGTAGCTTCACATTTTGTCTGTGCAGCCTTCCAATTGTGCGAGGAGTGAATGCAGTCCCAGGATGAATGGGTTCAGAGAAAGGAAGCTTCAATCGTGCTGCTCTTCAATTATGCGAGAAAGGAATGATGTATTATTATCTTCCATAGCTGTACAGTAAATTCCCCCTTGGGAATTTTTTTCATACATAGTATTTAACTACATCAAAGTTTTACCTCATAACGTAAGGACAGCATAAGCCAAATCTCATCATTTCAAAGAAGTCTCAATCCAGGGAGATCCCAAACCAATCAACCAAACTGATACACATACACTGTTAGGGTCTTCTGTTTGGCTGGTTGGGAATAAAATATATATAATACGTAAACCAATAACCATCTATTTGTTTCAAAGTCAGAACTTTTCTTATATTCCTGCCACCTGGCCACTGATTTATCACACTATAATCTCCTTAATTTTTTGGCTCCTTCACTCGAAGCCTGTCAACATAAATGTTGCAAGGGAAAATACAGAACAGAATATCTTTTGTATTTGTAGACTGGAGATTTATCAAGTTCTTCTCAGTACTGATAACTGTTCTTAAAGTTGTTTGCTTTTTTCTACAGAATAACCATTACTCCCTATTATTTTGTTAATACTACCAACATTAGCAGCCCTCCCATTTTTTTGTGTGTATGAAACTTACAAAATTCTTTAATTCCCACAGCTCATTCTTCAAATTATGATAATCTGAACATTTCCCCCCCCAAAGGCCCTGTGCTAGATATATTTTCATGATGAGCAAGTAAAATTCACATGTTCTTTATTTGTCCATATAACACACCATTAATTTTTTTTTTGTTTTGTTTTAAAATTAGATAAAAGCAAAATTAAATGGCAGGTGTATGAAGTTCTTCAGAAACAATGCCAGAACAAAAATCTGAATTACAAAATGTTAAAAAATATGTTGGTACATTTGAACTTAACATTCCACTACTGCATAATGTTACAGATATTGTCTAATGAAAAATAATTGTGCCACTTACCTATTTTTGCTGTTTCTAGGAACTTTTTATTCTGTACATAGGACGATTCTGTACAAAATATGAAGTCTACATTTTTATTACTTATTACCATAAAACAAGGTACAATGTATGTACAATATTAAAATGAAGCCATACTGAAGCCACACTAAAAAGACACTTGTAATATTACTTTTGACATTCCTGATGTACAGGTGTAATTTTGGAGAACAGGGAAAGGTGTCAAACACAGAACTTTATGAAGAACAACAGTCACCAAAATTCTACTTTAATTTTTCTTCCATTTTGTTGTTGTTGGTTTTCTTTTTTAAGAATGATTTAGTAAAGGATTATAAATATATAATTATTGATAATAAACGTGCTAAACAATTAGTGGTGGCAGACTTTGGAATATTGCCTAATAAAATGACAAGTGGCCCCAAACTTAAAATATGAATTTATATGAAATTTAAGTCTCTAGAAATAGCGTACTTCTATTTCTTTTTGGTGAATGTTTATCTTCAATAAAGAACAGAAATTAAATCTAGACAGTGAAAAATGTTCTTATACGTTGAGCATCACACAGTCGATCAAACATTGATATACATTTTTTTTTTTTCTTCCCCTCCTCGGGTAACATAATTCCTTTCAGCAACCTCTTGCACAAACATACTGAACACCCAAAATCAAAGGTAACTGATAATCTAACCAGCTAAAGATGGAAGTTCAAACAATGGTATATCAAAATACATAGACACTGCTTTACACAATTAAAAAAGCACCCTTTTTCCCTCAAAAGGAGAAGGCATCTTTAAACTGTTCTAATAGAGTTGATCCTTATGGTAAAGCATATTCTTTTTCAAGTTTTACAGGAAATGTTTCAGACGCAGTGGACATTCCACTTAAAGGTTGGGTTGGTCTTTAAATTTAGTTCTTGTAAGCCAATATCTACTGCTGACAATTTTCTTCCAATAGACAACATAAATATTGGAAATTGTATGTTAAATGCAACCAACAAACAGCAGGCACAGCATCTGCACAAGGTTACTACGAATGTCTGCTTTGTGCAATATTTTTATGGATGCAGGAGACATTATACTTCCTTAAAAAATAAAACAAAACTATTTTTAAAGAAGCCACGTTTTTATCTCTTTATGCATCAAGACATTAAACATTAAGTTATATCATGTTACTGCCAGAGACAAAGGAAACTAATCACCCATTTAGAATAGCAGAACACATTTCAAACAGCTTGTAAGCAGGATAAGTAAGTCAAAATACTGGCCACCCTGAGAGAAATCAAATATTGAAGACAAAGAACTATATTTTAAAAAAGATTTTCCTCCCGTGCTTTTCCATCTACAACAAAAAGCTCAATACATGCAAGTAATCTTGTGGAATATATAGCAGCATTTGAAAATCATCAGCAATTCAGATGCGTTTTCAGTTCACTTGTGAGGTGTATTTGCAGCACATGTGCTCTTTACAACAACAAAAATATTTTCACAATAAAGTTCTGGTCACTATCTCCCCAGCTCTTAGACTCAAAAAAAAAAAAAAAAAGCAGAATGGAATTCAACGGTCTGCTCTTTTTCTCCTTTTACTTTATCCTAAGCTTCTGAAGTTTTGTTTCTTGAAAAGCTATGCTCATCTTTCAGATAAAAACTGATGCAGCTGAAATGACACAAAGTATCTGCCATGGAATACTGAACTCTTAGAGCCCAAGAAAAATGCTGAGTATTAAAAGCTCAGATAAGGGAGAAAACAGTGAAAGAGTATTTTATTGTCTTGAAAAAAAGTTAAAATGAAATTTTATATTCAATCTATTCCCAGTCATAGTAAACACTTTATTATTATTATTATTTTTTTTTCTTTAGGAAAAATTATTCTACCAGTTCATTTCTGGAATACTGGTGCCATATAATATACTGAAGACTGGAAAATATGGCTTTAAATATACATAAAGTATTAGGACATGGAATATATATATATTTTTATATATATATATATCTTTATCCTAAGTAAAGGAGAAATGAATTTACAGAACCCTTAGAAAGGAATCATGATCGAGGATTGTCATGACAGTTACCAGTTTGTAAGCCATGTTTTATAGTACGAAAGAATAATTACGTACTTTCAAAACTGCTGGTATATTACAAGATAGCAATGTGGAAACAACTATAAAGTTGAGAAATCCTACAAAAGGTTTAATACTCAAATATGATATAATTTTACTTTTGAAAACGCATATTTATCATTAGTACCAACTATTGGTCATTCATTTATTTAGACGGAATGAGTTTATAGAATGCTCTTCTCAAATGTGATTATAAAAACTGCTTGTTATCAGCTAGTTGGTACTATGATAACACCTCCAGGAAATTGCGTCCACTTGATTATTGTCAACCCAATATTCTGCATGCGGAACTGGGTAATTTACCATTGTTTGAACTACTAATCTTGAGCTGCATACTCTTTTAAGTTATTGCCTACAGAACTGGGTTGAAGAAAACTTTGACTTTGTGTGTAACCGATAGGTATGGCACAAAAAATTAAGTTCTACTGTAGAACTGAGTCCAGAAAAAAAACTGTTCCTCCAAAATAACATTTCACTGTAATAGCTTAATGCCCATCATGTGATATTAATTCATCAGCTCTGCAATGTGATTCCAAGGCTTTCATGGTATAGATATCCTGAGGCAGTTCTGACTTGCGTCGCACGAGAGGACGATCTTTTTTCTGATCTTTCTGTGCCTGAAACCAAAGTAGAACAAACTTGACAAAAAATGTTAATTCCTGAACATTAAAATATTCCTTGCACATCCATCTTTACTTTCTGGAATTAAATTGAAAAATCATATGGAAAGAACTTCTTACCATCTCCCTTTTATGCCATCACCTGTCCAGTTTTAAGTCTTGAAACTATTTTTTTTTGCACAAAAAACCCAAAAAACTAAGAAACCCTAACAAACTAGAGCTACCAGCAATCATGACGTTACTACTGTGACAGTCACTTGATTATAACTGCTCTTAAAGTAATTCTCTTACCATTTTTCATTTTGTATATCTTTACATCCAAGACAAGTGATCTTAACTTTTCCCATGCTTGTTTACTTGCACTGTTCACACACCTGAAACATGGGTTCTCCCATATTACTTTACTAATGCTGTATCAAAACCAGATAGTATTGACAGTATATTTTTCAACTGCATAGGGGTATTTTCTTGCAGTCTCTAATCTACCCCAATTTGACTGTTAAGCAATGTTTATTCTTTTTCTTTAAATTATACCCAGTCTATGAACGAACACAAGGTCAGTAATTCCTTTCTGCAAATATTCTTTTCATCCCCTTGTCCCCAACTCTTCTTCCCAATCTGTTACACTTCTCATACATTTGAGCTCACTTAGGTCTCCACTGAAATTTTTCACTCCTTACAATTTCTGTTAAGCCACACAGCTGCAATCTGCAAATGGTATCATTTCAGATATTCCTCAGCTGTAGTAAGTGCTATAATTCTTTCCTGATAAATCTGACATGCTGCTTTTTCATTCTTCTCATTGAGAAAAATAATTTTTATTTTTCCCCCACCTTTGTTTCCTAAACAGCCTTATAAAAGGAATTCTACACTTAAAAATAATTAATGTCCCTTATAAAAACCGAGCAGCTTTTACTTTGCTTTTTTTTCACGAGCATCTTCAATAAGATATTAAGGCAGTGATCAAGTTGTATCATACCAGACTATTCACTATTCTCGCAATCTGGGAGAGAAAAACAGCTGCTGGTAGACCTTCCTCAGCCATTCTACCACTTCTTCAATATCGATACTCTGCGTAAAGCCTTGCTTTCAATGACACTGTATAGATCTTTACATTGTTCCTCACTTCTGATGTTTTATTTTTGATTAAAAAAAAAAAAAACACAACTCTTCACACTGACTTTTTTTCCTGGGAAACCAGGAAAACCCTTGGTACCTGAGCAAGGGATAAGTGAGTACACACTGGAGAGAGACTTACAAATGCATACCTAGCCTGCTGTCCACGGTACCCCCAACCTCTCAATCCTTTTCTTATCACATGGGCCAACAATCAATCTTCTTTCAGGCTTCATACTTCTCAGAGACTTCTATAAGTTTGTGGTTTTGTGTTTGGTTGTTTTTTTTTTTTTAAACTCCAGTTTCAAACTGTCCTGTTCACCCAGTTAAGACAGGATCTTTATCTTTGAAAAATGGGTTTAGAGCTCTTAATCATTTCATTTACTTCTTGCACCCTTTTCTAAAGGAGAAATGCAGAAAGCATGCACTTGGGGACATGGTTAAAGAACACTTAAACAGTTCTCAACAACTCCAAAACTTAATTTTACCACTTCTTCTCCACTAGCTTTTACTGCAAACCACTTCAGAAATGAGTTTAAAAGTATTGCAGAGTATAACTTACAGGTTTATTTTTTTAACTTCAACCTTCTGAATCCAAAATCACATATTTCTTAGAATAGATGAATATAGTATACTATACTATACTATAGCATAAATAGATGATATAGTACTGCAGAATAATTTCAATTGTTTAATTAATGGAATTTTAAGTAACGAAGGAGGTAAAGTCCACGTTATGTTTATTTTAATTCAATTCCTTGGTTGATATTTTCATTCAAATTAACAGAATTTATCTCTGATCTCAATCACTCACCTTGAGATCACTGCTCTGATCTTAAACTTTGCTGCATGTAGAGGTACTCAGACTATTGATATTTTACCAGATATCTGAGTCACACTGTAGTGCTTGCTCCCTGTCACCCCATCACCTTCCATGAGCTCCTTGTTCAAACAGTTCTCCAAAGCTCTAGTTCTAATGCCGGGACTCTGCTTCCACTTAATTTAATTAAAAAAATACCTGGAGATCACTAATCATTAACTAAAGACAAAAGACTGGAATGGCCTTGAGTCTCTTTGCCTTTTTGTAGGTAATGGAACATTAACAGACAGTGAACTGGGGAAGACAGCCTACGTATGTGGGCAAGAAAATTTACATGGTGGACACTTCACAGGTTTTGTCAAAACACTGTAGGCTTTAGCCAAAATTCTGAATAACAGATAAAAGAAATATAACCCCTAGTATCTCACTATTTTATAAGTTCTCCTTATTAAAAGACAAAACTGTTATACCGTTAAGAGATTTATACATTTTTAATTCTGCTTAGGGCAAAAGCATTGCTTCTGTCATGACTCAGCTAATTTCTAAGCTGAAAGGAAATGAAATCTTTTGTAGAATATCTCAAGAGGTTTTCATCAGATCCCTAGACATTAGAAATGTAACACCATATTCCTTGCTGCTCTATTATCACTTTAAAATAGCAGCTTTAATGAAGTTTCTTATTGCAAGACAACAGTTAAAAGAGATGAAAATATAGCTCAAGTTTATCTCTGGAATTAACCAAAGAAGTTCAGAATTAAGAGCAATTGCCAGATTTATCATTTATTAATTCAGTTTGTAAAGGGTACTTTATTATCTCCACATAACCTTACCTGACAAGCCTCTTCTTTCACTGTCTTTTTCAGCATCTGCAAATCTTCAATTAAAGGCCCATCTGTTTCCATTGCAACTGGACTGTTCAGCAAGCTCGTGTCACTATACGTTGGGTACTAATAAAATGCAAAGTGTTAAAATAATCATTCTGAGTAGCAGTAACTAAATACTAAGACCACCTTAATACTGTAATTATTGGAGATTACCTTCAACATCTCATGCTTCCAGGTACCAAGGAATAATTTTTTTTTCCTAAGTGCACATGAAAGATGGAGAAAAAACGGAACTCCAATGTTCCCATTCTGGCATACATGTCCCAGTGAAAAACTACACTTTATCTGAGACTAATATAATGTCTAGTGATTACTGTCTAGTGATTTATGAACAGTGTGACAACACAATGATTTTTATTGCTGGTGTAATTTTGTACTTAGAAAATATACAGTTAAAAAAATTAAGTTACTATAGACAAAAAGTTCAGTACTTACACAAGACAGAAAAGTTTAATAAAGCAGCCATACAAGTGCTTTGGGAATTAAAAAGATTATGTGAAAACACTCGTAGTATCTAAAACTTGCTGTTCAGTAATCTGAATAGTTTTTCCATAGGTTGTTTGATTTAACTCCAATGAGGCTTAAGTGGTCTTTAAACAAAAACTCATTTATAAGCACACTTTCTCATCTATTTGTCATCATAAATATTTTAGTATCTAACTGTGCCAGTAACATAATACATATAAGATGATAAAAAAATCTAATCGGTAAGGGTTGTAATATCAAGATCTAAAATTTTGAAGTGTATTATGTTATGCAAAGTCAGGAATAGCTCTGAACAACAAGAACTGTTAGTAATTCAACACGTTAAGGAAGTGTTAATAAATTCAGGTGGAAGGAGGAATTGCTAAAATCCATTATATAGACTGCAGTGTTCAAATTAATCATATTTTAAATCACTTGTCATTATCACCTCTCTTCAAGCAGGCTATGCATACAGGTTGTGCTACCCAGCTTCAGAAAGTACACTGAATTACAAAAAGCTAACTGGGAAAACTAGCAATTTTATACTTCAGAACTGTAGGTTTTACTACCACAAATCTATTCATTTATTTGGTTAGACAGGCACAGTTCACCATTTGTGACAACAAATGACCATCTCTATCAAGCACTCTTGAACCAGGTCTTTTGTATGATATTAGAGAATGTTGTGTCAGTGAAAGACAACCACTATTTTCAAGCAAATGGCTTTTCTAAAACTCATTTGACTCTTCTACTGTTGGGCATACTCTGATTTTTAACATTTTTTATTTGAGCAGTTTAGTAACTGTTTCCTGAGAAATGCTGTAAGGGGAAAAAACATTTATGAAATTCCCTCTCCTTAGGAAAAATATGACCCCATACTTGGTTTTAGAACACCAATGAGATCATAGTGTCCTGCTTCCTTTTATCATTGTTCATTCTTCTACCACTCAAGCTAAGCTGCTGCAAAGACACAGTACAGTAAGTTGCTTGCTGCAATAATCTACTTGCTGAGAAGTAATAGAAATGGGTTTTTGTTTTTTTGTTTTTGTTTTTTGCCTTCAACAGCAAATCAGTGTGATTGAGATACGGAAAAATAATCTTTCAGAAAATGAATGAATAAACAAAAAGATTAGCGGCATTCCCCAAGAAATGAGAGTGAGTGAGGGGAAATTCAGGCTGAATCATCGCCTTCTCACATGATTTCAAGATAAGCACTCTAAAGGAATTTTCCTTTATCAATATTTTAATTATGTCAGCTCAGAAATACTTGACAGGACATTTCCTTTTCAGTAAAGATCTGATGTGCACATTCACCAGGAGACTAACCCATAGCAAATATGAGAACAAATGCAGTAGACAAGAACGTACAATTTTAGTTTAATCCATTTGACACAGAGGAAAACTGAGCAGTCATAACTCACAGTTTGCAGAAAGATCTCTTTTGTAATATACTGTGTGCAAAACAGCTTTCAAAGAGAAACCAATTATGGCATCTCTATGTTTTCCATAATTTTGCACAATAACTTTTCAAACCGCAATACAGTAAATCTCCTATTATAAGAAAAGGAAAAAGTACTTCACATCATATTTTTCAGAAACCTTTTTTCTTATTAAATAACTACTTGCACAAGAGAAAGGTTACAAATTTTAAAGTACTTTTATTGTATATCTTTCATAATACAATTAATGAAATTGTTTTATTTCCATGATCAGTCAGATCTGTTTCCCCCACTGATATTTAACAAAACTAAAGTATTAAAACATGAACATCTTATGTTAATCTTTTCTAAATACCTGGGGATTTGATTTGGCTAGATTTTCTATTTTAACCCATGCTTCTTCCCGTTCCTTCAATTTTAGCTTCTCTCTGAAAAAAAATTTCAAAGCAAAAATGGCAAAAGAAGCTTGGTGAATCCTGTATCACAACTTGTGTATTTTCTTTAACATTAAAAATCACTAGAAGAATAAATTGCTTGGCAACGCCCATTTCAGCTTACCACCCAAAAAACCCACTTCATGTTGGCATTAAATTTGTGTTATATCAATATGTCATGATCCCAAAACAACGTTAAAAAAGAAAAAAAACAAACCCCACCCTCTCACGAAGCAACCAGCTAACATGAGCTAATCTTTGCTAACTGTACACTGTTAAAAGGATAACTCAAAGGGAAAAAAAATTTGAACTATGTTATATGGATTCTTACTGTCATTTCAGTGGCTTGGGAATAGTTTAAACAAGAGAAGAAACGCAGAGATATTTTGAATTGTACGCAAATAGAGACATAAAACAAAACACAACAATTAAACACAGTAAATCATTCAACAGTCACAAGAAATGATACTTCAGAAGTAAGGCTTCTTTCTGTATACCTCATTTTTTTCAAATTTAAGTTATTGGTTTTTCCCTACAGTAATAAACTGCTTCATGCATAGACTAGAACAAACCCTCTGAAAGGTGGCAGAGCTGAAAAAGGACTTTTAGATCAACAGTGCTTGAGCACACACGGAGTAGCTGATCCTGGCTTAAAACCCAGCAATTATAATTCAAGCCTACACACAACGCGCCTGCACTTAGAGTGGGGTAGAATTCCCACTCCATCTAAGCTCTATTGTGGTAAATAATTTTGTTTTGCTCTGATGCCACCCTTAGCACTCTGTCTGCCTTAGTTCACATTCAAATAAAATGTCACAAAACAACCCCAACCGAATACAACAAACTCAAAACAAACAAACAAAAAAGGAGAAACGATTGATTTCTGATTTAATAAAAGGACTTCTACTCATTTGCTATAAGGGAAGAGAGATTTACACACTCTTTGTTCTTTTAAAAAATAAATATTCACTTTTTATCCATATAAGAAAATGTATGCAATACTACAAGTTCATTTCTACTTGAATTATAATAAGCAGCTTCAAAGTTTAAGATTATCTACATTAGAAATTTACATTACTTCCAAAATATTGTTTTAATGCAGGTTCAGAATTTGAAACATTATTTGAGGGAATTCTTGGTCACTTAGAAATTAAAAATCAAATTGAAATCCAGATATTTTTAATACCTGCTTCTTAATCATGCTCCCAGTTTCTAAAATAAGCACCAAATGATTCACACGTTTGACTTCTATTTCCAATCTGTTAAATAATTTTGAGATCCAGAGGAACAGCAGGTTTATGAAAAGTAAATTTATGAGCACAAGATTTAGCTTCATTTTGGGGCATTTAGCAGAAAAAAATCTAGCTTCTAATTTCCTGCTCTCTTTCAGTGGCTTGTGCAGGACTACATTATAGTCATCAGGATTCTTCTGGCAAATAGTGCATTATAACAGAGTGACAACTTTATCTTGGATAATTTCTAGAAAAACACGCACACGTGCGCATACAATGCAACGTCAAAAATACTGGAAAAGTGTTTTGGGAAGGACTGAGTGATAACATGAGAAAATAACATTGGGTAAATACAGCATGCAAAAAATAAACAGAGGATGTCAACTAAACTCTTCAGCAGATCATTAACAGTGGGTTCCATGATTAGCAGTGTCCTTTTCCAAAAACTAGTTTTAAGAAAGAAGGAGATACGCAGCAGTACTAGGCCAAAGACTACAGGAAGTACCCCATTCTGAAGATTCTACAGCTCATGTGTAATGAGAAGTTTTACCAAGTGAATTTTGAGACTGTTGTACTGTAATCATGTGGGTACAACTTCCCAATAGAGACATGGTAGTTTTTCAGAGCTAAAGCACTCTGAACAAATTATTCAAGAACAGACAGACACTGACATGAAAACTTACTTCAGTTTTTCTGCTTTAAATTGCTGTGTGCAGTCATCGAACAGTTTTTGGTTCATCTCCATGAAGAGTTTCAGAGCATTGTATATCAAGCCATGTATTGTCCTATAAGTAAAACTTCTGGTTGAAACTCAGAGTACTTTAAACTTTGAAATCTATTTTTTCTGGTGAACAGAAGCCAATAGCCTACATAACTGGAAAATTACATCATTTCAGAACAAATGGAAACAACACTAGTTCATGGAAGTTTCAGTTTACTCTCCAAAGGGCTAACGCAGGTACTAAAGTTACCATTTTACTTACTCTATAGCACTACTTGTCATGTATATTTTTCATGAACTTCATTTTTAAATACTGTGTATACCAAGAGGACTAGGTTTGAAATGACTAGCTGACCTTAATCAAGCTCAAGTTGCTAAAGAAAATGCAAGACAGTGTTAGTTTTTGAAATAAGTAACTTACTGGCAACTGACAGAGTGATTGTAAGGAGCCCAGAGAAGACATTATTCATTTTGGCAACTGCCACACAGCAACAGCACTCAGTTCAATGCAATTATGCCAGGACTCTTTGGAAAAGTGTTAGAAAAGTGATGCGGAAAACAACAATGACAAATATCTGCCTTATGAAGCACTTATTTTACAGAGTATTTTACAAATTCTAGTGCGTAATCTGCTAATCATCAAAACCAAACAGCAAGCAATCAGTTAAATGATTACTTCGTAACACAAGTGAGTTGCAAGTGAGAGTGCAGCTGTAGTGGGTAGCACCACTTCTGCTCAGAACAAAATGAATGCATGGTCTTGAAAGCCAGAAAAATAACTGACAACAATCCATGTTTACTATATGCAGTTGCACCACTGAACCAAAATTTCATTTGTAAGTACATTTGTTACTGCTTACATCCAGTGATAATTATCAATCACTAACATCACTTTATTTTCCTTTCTTTTTCTGTGTTTAGAGATAGATTCAGTATGTGTGCTTGGCTAACCAGACCTCAGTTCATGGCCAGCACTAGACTGCAGATACTTTCATCATCCCAGCAGTTGCACCATAGCAGAAACAAAGAGGCCCTTTACAATGGAACAGCTGCAGAAGGGACTGTTTTCATGTGTAAGTACTACGTTATTGTGAGGGAAAAAGTGAAAACAGTCAATGGAGAAAGAAAACAGTAACACAAAGGAGGAAAAAAACAAGAAAAGGAAAGGAAATAAAATGACCCAATCTAAAACATATTCCACTAGAATTCAAAAGAAATGCAAATGAGCAAAGAGCTTAGAGATCAAAAAAATCAGTTAGTCTTCAGAAGTATCCAGATTAGAGATTAACGACAAATTTTTCTCACGTTAATAAAAATGCCATGGAGTACATGTACTAAAACATTGTTTTTTGCTTAATGGAAGAAAGACTCCATGCTCTTTATTTCTTGCTTAGAATTTTTGCTTATATCGCTTATAATGTTCAAATTTAACGTTTTGACAACAGTAATCTTCTCTTTACTCTGCAACCCCAATGACATACAGTAAAGAGCTCGACACATTTAAAACTTTCCAAAGACAGGATTTGAGCTATTTTCAAGGCTAAACTGGACAAAAAAGCACAAAATTTTATTTGTACAAATGTTTCTTACTTGTTCCAATGTGTCTTTGAATTCCGGTATAGGGATGGAAACATGATGGGTAAAATCTTTGCTGCATTATCACTAATTAAACTCATAATATACTCATTATTCCAGTAGTATAATGCGCGCTCTGCAACCTAAGACAACATAGAAAAAAGGAACACTTCTTCAAACAATCTCTTAAAAGGCAAATATTTGACAAAAACAAGTGACAGGTAAGAAAAGCTGCAAATGAGATTTGGATTTTTGTAGCACGAACTAGAAGCTACTCATGGAACTAATGGAGAGAGGAAAACTGCTTTTTCCTCAACAAGGACATGATTCAAACCATTCAAGTAGTCCAAGAAATGCTCTCCCCCAAGAAAGTGTATCTGCAGAATTCAATTTCAAGAAGTGAAATGCAAGCGCTATATACTGGTAACTTTCAGGTACTACTGAAAACACCACAATTTTAAGCTGTTAAGAATAATATTTCTAAGTGAATCATCAAAAATAAACTCTGGTACTGCACACTTGAAAAGAGACAATAAGGCTAACATTTAGATCTCCCAATTTTCCCATAGATGTGAAGACTTTCTGTAACAACTAAAGTTAAGTATGGTGAATAATAGCAAATTCACTTTGTAAGAATACTCACTGCATTGTGCATTTTCAAGTACAGACCTGAAAGTGTGGACTGGACACACATTTGGCTAGCTGTCTGAAAAGAGGCTCCATAACTTTTACAAATTCAGATGGTTCAATAACATCTAAAATTTCTTCTAGTTCATTTAAAAACATGACTTCTTTTGGACTGTGAGTCTTTGGCCAGTATTTCAGCAGTGCCATTACAACCTGTAGAAGCAAAATGAACAAAATTTTCGTTATTAATTTGTCTTCTACTAACTTACATCTCATTAACAAGTCTGATAGTTGAACAGAAGAAAACCCCCTCAAATATTTGTCCCACATAACAGCAATGATCTGATATGGTTCAGTGTCACAGAAATAACTGCTACAATGGCTATAGAACACTTTTCTCAGAAGACAGTTTTACACTAAATATTTGTTTAAAAATTATTAGAAGACTAGAAAAAGAACCTAACATATGTCTCAGTATGATAATCAACTCAAAGTGCAAATTTGCAGCTACACAATGGGGAAAAATATCTGCCACTTAAGTGACAACAGCTTTCAATCTCTTATTTCTTGGGGTTTTCTCCAAGACTCAAGTTCTATCTATGAAGTTTTATCATTATATTTTAAGAAAAGACTTAACAAATGCTCAAACTGGCAGGTGACTGACTACTCCAGGTATACTGCTGATACACATTAAATTTTATTTGACTATATTACTATAATCAAGTCTTGCTCCATGATTAAATTATTTACCCAGCTCATTTAAGTAGCTTTTTGTCTAGCAAATCGTGAACCCTCAAAAGACAAGTGGGGGAAGAGAAACAAACACAGACAAATAGGAGATCCATAAAATGTGATATAGAAAAGAAAGTCTGTTAGATGACTCAACTTAAAAAAAAAACAACAAAAACAACAAACAAAACTATATTCTTTTAACAAGCTTATATATAGTTTTGATGTAGTTTAAACACTGAGAGGATGGCTAATGGGTTGTTGCAAACACCAAACTTTCTTGTTTAGAACAAAAGAAATTTGCTTGTTTTCTGAAATGGATGGAATTCTTAAATTAAAAAAAAAAATCTGGACTTTTTATAAACTGCAGGAAACATTCAACATCAGTGAAGTGATAACTCAATGAGAAATCGATGTACGTTCCTTATATGTATAATTTAACCAACGCAGACAGTATTTCCTTAATAAAGTCTTGAGAAATAAATGCAGATTTTATTAAATAAGGTGTAAAAATATCTCATAACAATTAGCAGGGAAAACAACTAGAATTTCTGAAGAGGAACCTGGCACATGCATGACACATTAAGAGATTAAAAGAATGATGTAAGCATTATGTACTGATTTGGGATAACAAAAAGAAAGTAAACTTAGATGTTAGCTCAAATTTGTCCTAGCAAATATGTAGCATTGTAACTGATGCCTGGAAGAAAGCTAACAACTCAAGATCTCACATAACACGAATAACAGAACATCTGGAATTTCATAACTAAAACATTAAAAGCTTCAAGCAGAAGAAAGTTCTCGCTCAGTTGCACACTTGATGAATCACGCTTACAATGGAAACAGTTTAACTTAGTAAGGTGCACTTTTTCTTAGAAGCAATCATTCACTGATCACTACTTTGCAATTAGATGTGTTGGACTAGTGATGGAAAACACTATATACAATTTTGGATAATTAAAAGTATTCATCTAGGTATGCAGCTATGTGCAGCCAGACAAAAGTCTGTTTTTGTTTATGTTCCAAAGTTAGTATCTGATTCTAAAGGAGAACAGGATCTGACTCAAAAGTCTTGCATCAGTATGTAGCTATGTGTGCCAGAAATCTGCGTGCCAGCACAATATCAGCCTCACAACAGAGCACAGTTCAGGCAAGTAAATATCTGACTAAACTGCTTTTGGATCAGCTGTCTCAGGGAGAGTCAACCAGAACAAAATAAGGAGAGTAAACTCAATTTTGCTCCTAAAAGATATACCTTGAAAGCTGCATTAAATCATTTTCAACACTGCAGAGAAAGATATCCATTTGATATGTCAAATGGTTATATATTTGATTCTTCCTAATAAAAATAATTACATATCAATACTTTGTTCTCCAAGCATCCTTAAACAGTTCACTGATAAAAAGAACGTTAGTATCCCAAAAATATATAATAAAAGCAAAATAGACTTACTGGTTCTGTAAGCGTGCTGTCCTTCTCTAAAAATTGAACTACACAGTATGCCAGCTAAAATCAAAGAAAATATTTTGTTAACACTTCTTGTGAAATGGAACACACTGAAATTGGCAGCTAAACCAGAGAATATTACTGAATTCAGATAAAACAATACTTCTGTAATTTTACGAAGATTTGGAAGACAATTTAAACAACAAAAGAGTAAATATGCTCTAACCATTTTTTCCCAAACTTCTCAATTCTGTTCTCATCTTCTCTCCTAGTTATAATATGAAGGAACTTTCAATACAATCTCTCAAGAAAGAAAGAACTCACAGAAAAGGAAGAATGGCTGAACAAAAGTTACCCCATTATGATTTATACTTCTCCTGTTACTCAGTGGATCACTAAATATACTTGATACATTGTTTTCAGAAAATAGGAAAGTAAAAATATAAGTTTAATAACCTGATTTTTTCTAGCACGTATTAGGAGATTTGTGTGATTCCAGTGTACAAACATACCAATAATGAGGAAGAAAAAGCAATTTAAAATTTGGAGATATTTCCCACTGTTATTCTCTAATGAAGATATGCACAAGTGTAACAATTACCTCATGTTATGGAAGGTTTGCATTAAGTTATCACCTGAAACACTACTCGCATGCTGCTTTCACTTTCTAGAAAGATCCAATTTACATTACTAGAAAGAACTGATACTATTAACACTGTAGGAAATATTCAACATGAAATTAGGCTTTTTGACAAAGCAATGAAATATTAATCACATCTATTACATCTTTGCTCAAATGCTCTGCTTGTTTATACATAGTTTTTGCTTTGTTATTTTTAATTAACAAAACAATCTAAAGCAGAAAAGTCCTAGAAGCTCCCCTTTATACAAAAATAATTGCTCACTTTAATAAAATAAATTTCAGAATTTCACTGAAGCAAATGCCCACTCAAAGCCAGCACTGCAAAGGTTGAATCAGCTCCTGCTGGAGAAGGAATAACCTGCACAATTGTATCATTTGCATTAGAAGGGAAGTTAAACTCTGCTCTCTTACCCATAAGGAAATGGTTAGAATCTTTTCTAAATAAGATTCTTGCACGGTAAGAAGGAACTTACACCTATTCTTGGTGATGAAAATGATCTGCAAATTACTGCTTTCAGTTCGTTGTTATGAAGAAAAAAACCCTGTAGATACCTTGAAAATAATGAATATGCAGAAAGCACAGTGTATGAAGCACATCTATCTTCACAAAGTCCACAGGGGGAATAGCAAAGTTTGTTTCTCAGTGGGCTCTACGTAGGCTACAGGTGAAAACCCAGAAAATCGTTTCTAGCTGACATAGCTACAAAAGAAGATCTGAAGTGTCTTCACTGAAAACGTCCATGCCCAGAAGCTGCCCACTTCACAAGACCCGAATGCCCTTTCTCTACACAGACCACACACACCAAAAAAAGAACTCAGAGCCCCGTCAGCCTGACCCTGAATGTAACCTGGGAGAAGGCACACACCACATCTCTGGGCAACCCATTTTAGTGCTTCATTACCCTTATTATTAAAAAAACTGGGTTTAAATCCAGTCTCAATCTCCCATTTTAGTTTGAAATCACTTCCCCTTGTCTTATCACAACAGATCCTACCGAAGAGTTTGTCCTCTTCTTTCCCAGAGCCCCCCTTCAGGTCTCCCTAGAGTATTCTACAGGCTGAAAAGCCTTGTGTTCATATTTCAACTCAGTTCCTCTTTTCAAACATAAAATTGAAAGTCATAATTCTGTCTTCTAAAGTATTTTCCACTTCCTAGCACCATGGTATCCCATACAGATTCAAAAATATTTTCAACTTCATCACCAAAGTTAGTAAAAAAAATACACTGAACAGTTTCAAGACTTAGGATTTTCTGTATAGGAAAAAATAAACTACAAGCACCGATTTCAAGCAGATACAAAGATCTGACAAGGTTACATGTTTATCGACTTCACTTCTGAGAATGATCACTTTGCATCTGTGCCTAGATAGTCAACTATTATATCTTATTCACTCTAAGTGCCAGCAGTCCCACCAAAGCAGGAATTTTAAATGAGAGAATTGCTGTACATCTTAAGTACAGTCTAGCCACTTTTTTCTAATGCTTGTTCACGGAAGTGTTCATGTGATGGAAGTTCAGTTGATTAGGCTATTTCCTTTCTTGTTTTTGATGACTGCTAACGAGAATTTGCCTAGGCAATTCGAGGAACGTACAATGATTACTATGTCTGGTAATCTTCACTATTCTAAAGTAAATTTAAATTTAATATAGAAATTAGGTTCCCTCATGTATAACTGGACTTCACTGTCCAGTATTTCTTAATAACTGCTGCTGTTTCAATGTGATTTTTTTGTGGTTTTACTTTGGTGCTTCACATATTAGTTCCATTCCAAGCACCTTCTCATTTCATTCCGTAGGACATGTCATAAAAGATGGGCATGCCTACGCCTACCTTTTGCTGATAGGAACACAAGTCATCCAAAGGATTAGAATTATTAGCTTGTGAAGTAAGGGAAATAGATAAATATCAGTTCATCTCAATCAGGTAGGGTAGAAGAGAATGTAGTCATCATAGCAGACCCCTGTACTTCTTGTTAACTAAAAAAAAAAAACACCAAATCTTACCTGTGGATGGTAAACACTGAGTGATTTCACTTTGTGCAGTGGTAACAAAACCTTCAATAAGAATATTTTGTGCTCTTCTTTTAATGGTAAGGCAAATCCATTAATTATGCTGTCAGGGAAAAAAAATAGCAATTATTCACAATATTCCAATATTCACTACTGCACAGCACATACAAAAATCCTTGATTTCATAGCTTTTTTTTATTAAATCTCTTGGAAAACACAATGCAGCAGAAAAAAATACATTCAATACATACCAGAGTTTTTGATCAAGCTCTTTAAAGAATACAACTTAAGTGAACAGGCAAATCAGCACCTCCCCATCCCTCGCCCAAGTATTTCAGAGGTCCTAAATTCCTCTTTCACACAACATCTGACTATGTCAGCATTTCAGATTCCAACTTTTGTTATGAACTACTCAATATGAACAAGGCTTTGAATAAATACTGCCATCAGCATCTTCCTTGCATTAAAGAGCGACCACAGACTGGACACTGAAGAGATCAATCCAGGACAACAGATAAATGAAAACATACATGGATTGTTAAAACACTTTTAGACAACTCCCCCTGGCAGTCATTGCAGAAATGTGATGCTAATGTTACAGGATTATAACAGACACATTGTTAAGAAATTAAGAGTTGTTAGAGCTGCCTTTTCTGCTACTCATAAGGAGCTCTTTGTCAACCTCTTATATGAAACTCCTTAATGGACCAGAATAATAATCAATACAGAACAGCTACAGCACAGAAGTCTAATGTGGCTACTAAAAATTTGATTAGAAAATTTAAGAAAAAAGATACTTAATTTTTACAATTTTAACAGGCAAATTTCTAATTCCTAAATTTAAGTGCCATGAAACTTATAGATTTTTTTTTTTTAACTGTAAAATAAAACTAATAATGCTTGTAAGGTGTATTTACACACATATATATATATTTTTAAAAAAGCTTGCATCTCTGGATGAGAAGTCAGCTGGTAAGAACCCCAGCTTTGACTAGGCTAGCAGCTTCACGGTGTGCAGCTTAGATTCAAGGGCTATCAGACAAATCACTGAAGTTTACTTTAAGGAGATTAACAAAAGGTTTCTGAGGATTTATAACCCACCCTTTCCATGCTTACCTGCTATACACGTAGTGAAGTTAGAGGAATTTTTAAACAAATTACAACTAGTTACATGTTAATTACAGCTGCATTGCTGCTTATCTTTATTACAAGGATACTAATGTAGAAAATAAAACTTAAAAAATGATAAAAAATTTATCACATCCCAAAAATGTTGCTGTGCAGTTGAAGTTTTTGCTCTGTTTCTGCACTCATATAAAATTAAAAGTTAAACTTCTCCACATGCTAGGAAGCTATTTTCATCTTGTCTCACAACCGTTGGCAATCTCCAACTGAATATTTAAAGTCTCCTTTGAAGATCAAGACAGTTTAATTGGACAAAACCTACAACTTACCTTCCCAGTATTTCCAGTAATTCTGCTATGCCATTGTGATGTTCTGTTTCATAAATAAACCTAAAAAAAATGAAAAGTTTTACTCAGTTTCTGCTGAACAGAGAAATACATCTACCACTGAGATGACCATCTAACACTGCAGATAGCCTTGACCTCTCAGGTTTGAGTCACACAGCAGAAGGTAAACTTTGTGGAGTCCATGAAAACAGTTAAGCAGTCTTGGAAACTTTTCTAAATGTAGTGGCACATTGTGTTCTCGAAGGCCCTGTTCTCCAGAAGATATGCACGCTCCTCAAGCACATTAAGCTGCCTTCGACCTTCACGTTTGCTCTTTTCACTCCCATTTAACAATAGTGCACGCATTTCAGCTTTTTTAACAATCATACTTCTGTGTCATTTCAATAATGCAAAACACAGCAAACAACGCTTTAAATATTAAAATAACAGAGCATCTGGCACAATCAAATGCCATGACTCAACCTTCTACAGCACATGCAAGCACAAAGTGTTCGAACAGTTACTACTTATGGAGCTAAAAAGCTATTTGGCATTAGACTCCTGTGCACACAAAAGGCTCAGTAATAAACAGAAGTAATCACATTTTCGTGAATTTTCTTCTGAAAGAACACTGTAATTTACTAGGCAATCATCTTTCTTATGGCCTTCTCAATTGCTTAAGCATAAATTTGTCAAGAAAGTTCCATGCACAACTTCAGGTATTTTGAAAATAATGATTTTTTTCACTTACTAGAAAGTATTACTAATTTCACTTAGTAGAAAATTATTTTCTATTTGAAAACTTCTCATAGACCAACATACTACAGCTGCTTTTAACCCAGAATGTTAGACACGACTGTTCTTTTCTCCTTAAAGATCCACTTGGTATAATTTAGAACAACAATTTCAAGCAATATTAAATGCAATGATACAAAAATATCAAAAAACCACAACATAAGCAGGAACATACTAACTTAATTTGTATATATACATATACATATTTTACTATAGAAAAAAGATCAACATACCACGGGGACAGAATTTATGTAATTCTGGACAGTGACTACAGGATAAATAAAGATAAGATATTTCTGCTTCTTAGTAAGATTATGTAGGAAGATTGAGAGAAAAAAAGTAGATGAAAAGGAAACATTTTGAAAAATTCTACACATTCTTTAAGAATTTGTCATGCACAATGCACTAATTCAATACAGAAGTTTAAATAACCTTCCTCTCTGGTACTCATATTCATCAAAGTTTACTCTGAAAGCAAAAAATTTCTACTTATTTCTGCAATACTTAGGCGCTATGAGTGAGGCATTTTGTTCATTCTTACCCTTAAACTTTCCAACCTAAAATTTGGTAGAGAAAGGTCACTTCTACAGTGCATCTGTCATATAAATTTCAGATTGAAAAAAAACCATGGAGAACTATTACCAAGATTGCGAAACTATTACAAAGTCAACATAACAACTGGAATGTTTCTCAGTGTTTTAAAAGCCACCCACCAGAACAGCATTTAAAGCCTTTACTTCCAATACTGCTGAAAGTAAAAAGCATGAAGCAGCAAGTAAAAACACAGCTGAGAAACAGATTATAGTAGGCTGTGATTCTGTTGTACTGCTCGGTTCAGGTATTTTACAAAGCCATGCATTTCTGAAAAAAAAATTAACACAACCTATGCACATAGAAATAAGTTTACTAGTTTATTTGAAATACACACACTGGGACATACTGGCTCTAGCTAGTCAAGAGCTGTTGTCTGCAGGAGAGTGAAGGCTTACTAGTTATTTTAAAGTAGCTCCTCTGCATCCCTTCTAAAGGCTCACTTGCTACCACAAACCAAGAAGTGAAACTCCCCCTCAGCTGGTACTTCTGGGTGCCATTCATAAAATAGTAGCCAGTATGCAGAAGCTTTTTGCTGTTTTCTTAAAGAAGTTCATTCTGGTTAGAAAATTGTGAGGAAAAATAGGGAAACATGTTGGAAGATATGTAAAAACTGATACACAGTATTATAATGACTTGTAGAAAAGAGAAGCGTACAAAATCTAGAAGATCAAAAAAGGCACCATAATCTTTCTTTCACACCTGACTAAAACAGACTTATAAACCCCTTTGGAGAGACTGCAGATTAAATTTTCTTCGTGTCACATCTTTTGATTGGGTGACTGGGTATAAAAACTATAGCATATTCTACAACAACTAAGAAGTTTCCACCAACCCCAAATAGAACATCTTAGGTCTGGGGAAAGAAGAGGCAGTGAATATGCTCCTTCAATCAAATTCTCCGTCACTCCATTAGTGTTGCAATTTCTGCATTACAAAGAAATCAATTGCTATTATAGTATGAATACTACTATACAATAAAAAAAAGTCTCAGATAAAGATACCAAACCACCCATCAAATAACATAATTCAAATATTGGCTGCCAAATATATGCTGTGTGCAAGGCTACTCTAATTAAAATCTCTCAGGTTAGCATCAAGTACTGTTAGATGTAGTAGTATTAGGTATGAAGTTACTAAGATTTAAAGACTGCTAACAGTATCTTGAAGCATATTTAGTTGTTTATCTGACCAAATGCCCCATAAGACAAAGATACTGACATACCTATAAAATATATTATTAATTTGTTTTCGGATGTAAGCTCTCAGGCCTAAGAATTTCCCATATATTCTGTGAAGAGTTGTTTTAAGAAAATCTCTTTCACGGGGATCTTCACTGTCAAAGAGCTCTAAAAGCTGCAAAGAGGGAAAAGAAAAGATTTACTTTATTGAATGTAATGCACTGCAAGAGAATGCAGATATAGAGCTTGAAGTCAAAAGTTATTTTTACCTTACCTGTAATACAAACTTCTGATCAATATATTTCTTAGCTATATTAGGTTGGAAATCTGGAGATTCTAAAAACCTTAAGAAAAATTCATAAACAAGCTGAAAAAAAGTCCAATAAAAAAATACCATTAGTCTTATAAACAAAAAAAGCATTTTATGACCAGTATATTACCAAAATTACTGATTAATTGCCCAAAATTGCACTGTTTATATTTGTACAACACACGTTTATTTACATAACACACAATGAAAGCTTTGCTTCTGGCCTCCCCATGCAGTATGTTTTTAATTAGTATAAGTTATGTTCTTTAAATTGCACTGAAATTCTACCGAGCTCCACTGCTAGACTTTCCTCATATGACAATCTTATATTCAACACGCCTAGAAGTACGTGTTTTAAAAATTCTGTTCTATGTTTGTCACAGTACCTCTCAAAGCCAGAACTGAGTCAGTCAGATCAAAGAATTCAGTGACAAACTGAAGCTCATCTAAAATCAGTTACATCCGTACCACAAGAAACAGCAAACCTTCAGCCTCCAAAACACTGACATTCATCGAAAAGATTATCAGTGTAAATTCAAGACGTATTTTAAATACTGTAGAGAGATTAACTGATCTAGGGAGACAGAACCTGTATGATTTTGAATCAATAAAGAATGAATTTAAAGTCAAAATTCTGTTAGATGATGACATCCTGTGCTTCATAAAGTACCTGCAGATGAGGCCATGCAGCTTCTAAAGTCGGTTCATCTTCCTCTGGATCAAACTCTGCTCCAGTTGGATTGGAAGATGGTGGTAATGTTCGAAACATATTAACTGCAAACTGAAATCACACATTACTTTAAGAACCTTGAAGTAAGTGAATGATTTCAAAAATGATTTTGACTGAGAAGTCTTAGCACAACCTACTTAGTTAACATCTGCAGAAAAATGCGAACTATGTAACTCAGTAATTTAGAGAAAAAATGAAGTACATTTATTTTTCTTTTAAGATTTTAAACTTGGAGAACACTTTTCCATATTACTCTTTAAAGTACAAACTTATTGGCAGGATGTCTTACTTTGTCTCTTCACACACACACACAAACATGCACATTTTAAACACTCAAGCAAACATTTATAAAATATTTATATACACACCTGAAAAGAATTTGCAACCTTCAAAAGTAAAAGTCAGAGCCAGAAACACAAAACAAAGATTACCTGATACTGTTGTGTAAATTATTACCAGTTCCATTTCACACCATAGGTATATGGATGTGGAAATACCTCAAAACCAAATTCCAATCTTCCTCTCTTAGTAGCACTTCTCTTAACCCATGTCCATCTAACCATGCAGTTCAGCATCCTCAAGGAAGTAGAGCAGACTACAAAGATTTCTCAAGGTGTGTGTAAACACAGATATAAATCATTTCTGTGACTCCAAGTGCTTGCCTAGATACACACATGCACGAACCACAGCAGGGACCACAAGACCCTTAAAAATGAACAGGGTTTCAAAGTCCCTAGTACAAAGAAAAAACCTTTAGAAGTCTTAGAAGGGAAAAAAAGCCAAAGGGTAAATTTTAGAGAACCTCTTATATCTCAAGGTCAGAAATGTTCTAGAGGGAAGGTGGGTGCTGACTGTGCTTGTGTCAATTGTGCATTAAGAATCTAGTTACTTCCAGTTTAATAATTTTGCGACAAATTGTGACAGGGAATATTTCTTTAAGATGTCCTCTTCTAGGTACTTCACCTCACCACTGAGTGCATGTTGAATTTTTTTTGTTACATAGTAAAATGCACATAATCAGGTATAATCACAATTACATTAATATATGAAATACACAATCATAAATGAAAGTAAAGCACATTTGCTGGCAAAGAAAGCCTCACATGATTTTTAGCACACATTCTCAAGAGTGATCTTACAATATTTTAGTACAGATTTAACAAGCCTGTGCTACTCTCAGTTCTCCTGAAATCATAGCCAGTTTCTTTGTGGACAGGAAAGGACTAGCTAGCTTGTGATTCAATGGCTATTCTTACACCTCTGAGGAGTTACTGATCCTAACTTATACTGAGCAAGTTGGAGGGAACAGGTTTCTGTGCATGCCACTAAAAAAACCAGAAAGAGCCTTCATGTGCAAATATAAAGACAGCTACGGCTGTCAGTACTGACAGAGACTAATTCCTCAATTCCACTTATAATCCAGATTATTAGGTAGGGCAGATGTTGTAAGAAACAACTAAATTGATGAACAAACAGAAAAACACAATCTATTTAGCAGTCTATTAGTAAGTGCATCCAAGAGTCTTTCTTATTCTGTTTTGTTGCTTGCTGCTTTGGTATCAAAACAGCAGCATTCTCAACTAATTTTTGAATGTATAGATCAATTCAAATTATGGTCCTAAACCACCTCTACTGCTTCAGGCTGATTCTTTGATACAGATGCCTCAGTATGCCCAACAGCTTAAACACATTGCAGAAATGACAAGATTGCCAAAATAAAGAACAGTGGCGTACTATTCTTCCCTTTCATAATGATTGAGTGTATCAGGCTGCATTCAGAAACTTTTTAAGGCTGCATAGAACTCTGCTTTAAAACGCACAAATTAAATCATTTTGTTCATTATAAAAATACTACGATATTTTAAAATAAATTTGGGTAGACACTTGTTCACAGTGAGAATGTTAGCTATGCTGAATGGAGGACTATGACATACACAAAATGGTTTACCAAATCAGCTGCAGCTGCATGGAACATCAGCACAAGACATGCATACACTCCATTCTAAGTGTGTGCCACAAATATTGGAAGAGATTACTTATATACTATTACTGATATCTGATGGTTGCAACAGATTGGAGGAGGCCTTTTGCAAGTATTAACAAGAAATCTGAGAATACGTTTCTTAAGTCTGACCACAGAAGATACAACAGAACAACAGTTCTCTCAAGAAAAAAATTATTTGCAAAAGGCTACACCATAAAGAACAGCAGAAACATTTACCCACTCAATATTGCACTGAACTGAAAGTCCTGAGGATGCAAAATAATTTACTTCATCAGCTGAGTTGTTCCTACACTTTCAACAAGTGTCTAATGTAGTTCAGTTTAAGAAAAAAACCTAAATTCTGCAAGTTTGAGTTTATTTGTAATCTATTCTCCATAGCATACTATCAGTCTGCAATTATCAAATTTTCAGATGATACGGAAGCCAAACGCACATCTTTATCCTCTTCTCAGTGCGTTATAAGGTGGTTTTCTTTAATTGTTCTTTTGATTTTAAATAATATCAAAGTTTATTTAACCACCATTTCAAGATGATCCAGAAGCTCTGACAGATCAAGCTAGATCTGTTTCAATACATTGTTTTGCAGAGGAATCCACTCCACCAATCTGCAGTGGGACTCCAGGAAAAGCAGCGGGCAGGCATGCTTCCCTGTTCACATTGTGACTGCTTATCATTTATCAGCTCCATTCACAGTTTAAAATAATGCTGTAACATTACCTACTAACTGGCAGGCTTAGGAGCATACGTAAGTGCTATCCTGCCTTCTCACATCTGACAGATGGCAGAGCAGACAGTGGGAGGCAGTATCAAACTGCATCAGCTAAATCTGCAAGAATTACATCATATTCCCATGAAGGAAATGTCATCCTCATGCTCTGTTTTCCTCAGTATTCCTTCACATCAGGTGTGCAGGTCTGATTTTGACTATGAATAGCATATTAATTACTCTTTCACAGGACGAAAAGGAAAACAGATAGGCTCTATAAAGATATTCTAAAAGTATGGACATCAATCAACTAGCAACCTCCAACCTTCCTTTGAAAAAGGTGAAAACCTGCAATAGTCAACTGTCTTCCAAGAAAAACTAGGGATGATGAGACTTGGAACTCCCACTTCCTGAGACTGTTAACAGAAGAAAAGTCAGCCTTTTCTGGATGAGAGAGTCTGAGGCTCTTGCTATAAAGAAAGAAAAGCTGGGTTGTGTAAGGTCTTAGTACTGACTTAGTATATACTTTCTGTCCTCCCCCTACCCCACTCCCCCTTTTTTTTTTTTTTTGAGAATATCAAGTAGAATGAGTTAAAAACTCAAAAACACAATAAATTTGTTCCATAAGAAATGGGGCTCTTATGTATTTTAAAACTTTGACCAAAAGAACATGAAACTCAGTGCTCAAATCAAGGTATGGCATTTCTCAGTGAAGGCACAGACCTGAAACTCTGCTGTCTATGCCACTAAAATTTAGGAAAATTCACAGTGAATTAGTATCATTGTGTTCTTTATCTTTTGGTCAAATGGCTTCCCCTAACATCTGTCTTTTTACCTAACGTGCGAGATGCAAGCTGCAAAGCCCAATTTCCTCTAAGGTGAAATTCCTACAGATGTACTTAAGCAAACATAGCATAAAGGATTAATTTACATCCCCTTGATAATACAACAGAACCTCACAATCTCCTCAAAATTTATCAGATTTGAGTCTTTATGAAATCTGGGCTAGTGTGCCAAAATTCCCTCTGAGCTTTTAGTGCTGACATCCTTGACTCTGAAGGATGTAACTTCAGAGGATAGGAGAACAACAAAAAAGAAAAGGCAAATATGCTGCATTTTTACAGCTTCACAGATATGTTCTGCTGCCATGGTTATGTTCCCTGTTTTTCTGGCGGCCCATTTTGTGCAATGGTAGAGAAAAGTTTCAAGTGAGTAGGCATTACAGAGGAACATGACACACATTCTCTCTTCCCTTCTGCTGAGCAGCCCAAGCAAAGCTTGACATGAACAGCTCTGAATGACAAACTCTGTAATCTGACAGCCTGCATTTTCTGTATTTTAACAAATAAAGCCATTCTAATAGCTAAGCTGAGCCACAAATACTACGCTTTTACTCCCGGTAAAATCTCTCATTCTATACTGAGTATCAAACTAAACAAAAAACCCCTACCCACATAACCAGAAATAACACTCAAAAATTCCTCATGTGTGTAACTGAGTATGTCACCTCATTTTCACAATATGTGAAAAGTAGCAGTGAAAATTGCTTTAATTACTGAAATGATCTGGTTATAAAATACAAAACTTATTTTCTATATATTATCAATTTTAAACTTAATATTGGCCTACATGTTCCACCCCCCAAAAAAATTACTGTATCATCCACAAGTACTCCATCATCATCAGGAAAAGTATTCTGGAAGCCACAGAGGCAAGTCTCACTTATCTGAGCTTCAAATTTTCTTATTTTTCAGGACACTACAGATTCAGTATTTCCTTGGCTTTCTCTGAGCTCTCTTCAATATCCCCTGACTGGTCAGCTGGCAAACATTTATATTGATGCTCACTCTTATAAACACAATACAGATGCTACCCATCCTTTTCTGAGATGGAAAGCAGCAATCGCATGGTCAGTATTCTACAAAGCTAACAATTCTCACAAGACTTCTACCAAACTCATTCAGGGAAACATCTATGCTTCTGACAGATTAGTGTACAACAGAACTAGCTCACGAAGCCCTGTTTTCTTCAAAAGCCAAGCTAAATTAAATCATACATCCCTTTACTAAACAAGAGAATCTGTAACACATGCTTTTCATCAAAATTACTGAATTTACTATTTACATTTACTGAATGTACTTAGGCATTTGTCCACGTCTCCAGTTCTAAGATGCAAGTTCCTGTTCTGAGGACAGGAAATCCAACTTCACTATAACATATATGAGAAATGGAACTTGTAAACATTTCATTTCCCACCTTATATTTGCTTACAAACAAAAGGAGAATCTGAAAGACATGTCAGCCTGTTCCTTGAAGAAGAAAGGAAAGAAATTCTTGCATTCACTCTGGAGAATAACATTAAATCTATTTTAGAAACTCTCTTCTATCTTTTGAAAAGGAAATTTGTGATTAAGGTTAAATAACTGAATTCATCCACCAGATGAATATATTGTTTAAACAGAAGACCTAACCACACATCTGCCAAAGATACTTGAAGC
>JAOWBP010002559.1:43773223-43784183 GCA_028571105.1 Tragopan temminckii | reverse complement strand
AACTGAATTCATCCACCAGATGAATATATTGTTTAAACAGAAGACCTAACCACACATCTGCCAAAGATACTTGAAGCAAGAATAGAGACAGGGGCCAGAGGGGGAGCTGAACATGATGTGATCACTAGAATTTTAAAGAGTGCTCTTATCAGAGCAAATAAAAAATAAAATGAAGATGAAAACAAAAAAGAACTTTTTTATTTAAAAATTTTTATTATTACTATTAAGTAGACAACTTGTAGAAATCATTGCCCTAAGTACTTGGCCTAAGCAGTATGTTAACCAAAGAAAACAAAAAATCTCATATACGCACTTATAAAAACATGCACATAAGTAAAAACTCATACACAGACCAGTAACTGGCAATCACGAAGGTCAACAGAATGGCACAGCCATCCTAAAAGGAAAAAAAAAAAAAGACTTCACCTTTTAGAGTAACTTCTACACTCATCACTGGCAATACCAGGATGCTGAACTAGATGGGTTATTATGCCAAATTTGGTGTAATGAGTCCTAATACAGACAGATGTAGACAGGTCCCTTAAAGCATACAGAAGACATTAAATTTCTTTTACCTTAAAATCCACATAATCAATTCATGAAGCCACTGCTAGAACTTAGCAATTTTTAAAGGCTGCTTTTATGGAACAGTTTTCTCTCAGTTATCTGTCCTAAAACAACCACGTTCTTCCTGCAGTAGTACTGCAATTCTCTTCCTTTCTGGCATGCACATTCATATTGAGGAGTACATTTTGCTATCTGAATGTAACCTCTAAGTATTAGTCCAGGCCCGATAACAGACAGTATATATCACAGTGCTGTCTAAGTTCTATGGAAGGAAATCCACACCCTTTAGAACCTAATGCGTGAAAGGCATTTTAAGTTCACTGAAAGATTCTGTGAGCTCATAGCAGAATACTAGTGATTAAGGTATCAAATCCTACACCAAATTGTATTAGACTGACAAAAATACAGACTATTACCACTAGTTGCATGTGAAAGCAAAGGAAGCATATTCTCCTTGGCCAAATGTATTATTGTCAGTTTTTGGATGGAGGAAGAATCATAATGTGGAAGTTACGAATTTATGGACAGCTAAGACTCCTCACACAGTCAACCCAAAGTCTGACACAGATATTCAAGCCTTTCATCATGAATTCAATTTTATCTAAGCAAAATCTTAGCAAGCGTATTGTCTAATAATTCCCTTTTCAGTGGTGTCAAACAATCAATTAGCAAAAATAAAAGTAGATTATCCAGACACAATCCCACATCTGGTCATTAACCATTCTCTGTGCTTCCTGTATTTTTGACATATAGAGTTATTAGGAATTCTCATATAGTCAAGTTCTCATGAAAGTGGCATCTATCAGTAAGCACTTATGGTGGACTTAGGTAACAAGTAATTTTTTAAGTAACACCTTTAATAGTAAAATTCCTTAGAATGTACAGAAGAAAGAAAGAACCTTTAAAGTCTCTGATTTGGAGCAGGACCTCAAAATCTTACTGAGTTTATGTTATACTTATGTTAAACATACATTGTTTTCTCATCACCCTGAAAACTCATGCCAAGCTTTTAAGGATCATGGGGAAACACATTCATGTTACACATAGTCAAGAACAGTTTGCAAACTCTGTAGTTAATGACTTGAAAAGATATCATTCTGTTCCCAGCCCAATTGCTACTCCAGGCAACTGACATCCAGTCACCACAATGAGGGCAGAAAGATTCTCTTGTAGTTTCATGGTCTACTCCTCTGGAGTGTACTTAAATATGACAGAAAAGTAAAGCAGGTCCAATAGGCTTGGGACTGACTAATAAAGGGGAGAAACAACACAGGTCTAAGCAGTTCATATAGCTTGTTCCAGCAGAAATCTCATCTGTGTACAATATAAGCTCCAACTCTCATTCACAGCTCTAAATGCAGGAAAAAAAATTTCAACCAACAGTACTGAATGTAATTATGTAATATCAAGTGTCAAGCTTCCACAAGTGAACTTAATTCTCACCTTACAAAAATATTCTCAATTTTTCAGTTTCACAATCTACATTCTTTTAAAAGCTAGACATATTTAACTTCCCCAGCTTTTATAAATATCTATTCCAAAAGAAATCTATGGGGAAAAAAGGTGAGGTTTCTGGAGGTGCACAGAGCTGGGAAGGGACAGAACCAGGACAACTGACCCAAACCAAGGCCAAAGGGATACTCCTCACCATACAATATCAAGTGGAACTATAAAAACTGGGGGAAGTTGGCCAGGGGGCAGTAGCTGCTTGGGGACTGGCTGGGCATTGGTCAGTCGGTGGTGAGCAACTGCATTGTACACCACTTGGCTTATGTATAATATATATACACACATACATTTATATTCGTATGTACATACCTATCATTACTATTATCTTCATTATCATCACCATTAATATTATTTTGTCCTTCCTTTTCTGTCTTAGTCAATAGTTTTTATCTCAGCCCACTTTCTTTTTCCCTCCCCAATCCTCTCCTTCTTACCACTAGGAGCAGGGAATGAACATACAGCTGAACATACAGCTGTATGGTGCTGAGCTGCTGCCAGGTTAAACCACAACAGTACCCAACTTCTACCGTACAAAGAAGAGGAGCCAACAATGGTAAAAAGATTTTTAAAAACACAATTGTTACCACTTTGCTGATGTACAGACAGCAGCTGATCTTCTTTGAAGATTTCAGTAAGGTTTTTTAAAATAGACTGACGTAGCTGAAGAGACAAGTATGAGTTAAAAAAAATAATCAGACTGGTTCCCGTCACTTACCATATGTACTACTTCAGGGTAAATAGGTTCTGTAATCACATTGCGATTGTGTGTGATATATTCTACCATTTCACTTAAAGCTGCTCGTTTTACTTCCTTCCACTTTAGGTCACTTAGTGGATCAGAAACAAAGTCAAAAAGTACACAACACTGTCGTAACTTCTGGATAAAAAGCTTTTCTTGATCAGCAGGAGGAACATCTGAAAAGTGAAAACAATTGGTTATAAGTTACACTGCAGCAGACTTCACTCTAATCATTCTCATTTCCCTGAGACACAGGCATTGCGGTCTTTATAAGCAAACTTCTCGAATATTCAAACAAATTTCAAAATATAGTGGTCCAGAATATTAACTCCATAAAATACAGCACAGTATATAGAATGAATTAAAATTGCAAAGTGATGCAAGCTTGTCTTTGCTAGAAATAGGTACTGCATAGAAAAAAAAAAAGCACATACTTAGAAAAAAAACGTCTCAGGGAATTTCCCAAAGAGCTCTATTTGTGTACAAAACATTAGGTTGCATCTGCAGAAAAACTGAGTATTCAGAAATGCATTGGTGGATTTTCAGTTATTAACAGATTAAACCAATGAGTCACTTTTTCAACTTCAGATTTATCACATAACAAATTCCATTTCTCCATTAAGCATTCCTACAATATAAGACTGTAGTAAACACATAATAAGCATATACCAACTATTTAAACTTCAAAACGAAAAGAAAAACATTTAAAGAAATTGGAGTAGCTGAAGATGCTAAGTGCATCTATTTTGCCAATTTGTAACACTAATTTGAATGTTCTACATGTGCAAGAGAGAGACTTGCATTATCAATCTTTTGAAGCATTTACAGGAGTTCATTTAAGTAACTGTAGCCAGCTCTGCAACATGGTACACTGTCTCTAAATTTGCAGATGACACCAAGATGGAAGGAAGAGTCCATCTGTCTGAGGGCAGGAAGGCTCTACACAGGGAGGGATTGGGAAAGGCTGGATAGGTGGGATGAGGCAAATGGGACGAAGTTTAACGGGACCAAATGCTGAGTCCTGCACTTTGGCCACAACCCCAGGCGATGCTACAGACCTCGGGCAGAGTGGCCAGAAAACTGAAAAGGACCTGGGGAGATTGGTTGACGCTTGACTGAACATGAGCCAAGAAGGGCAACAGCATTCTGGCTTGATTTAGAAACAGTGCAGCCAGAAGGAGCAGGGAGGTGATTGTCCCTCTGTACTTGGCACCGGTGAGGCTGCACCTTGAGTGCTGTGTTTGCTTTTGGGCTCCTTACTAAAGATATTGAGGCTCTAGAGCAGACCCAGAGAAGGGCAATGAAGCTGAGGGGTCTGGAGCATAGGCCTTATGAGGGGCTGCTGACAGAAATGGGATTGTTTAGTCTTGAGGAGAGGAGGCTCTGGGGAGACCTTATTGCCTTCTAAAACTAGACAAAAAGAGATTATAGTGAGGTGGGGGTTGGCCTCTTCTCCTGTGTAACTAGCAGTAGGACTAGAGAGAATAGCCTTAAGCTGTACCAGGAGAGGTTCAAATCGAACATTAGGAAAAACTGCTTCTCCAAAAGAGCGGTCAGGGACTGAAACAGGCTGCCCAGGGAGGTGGTGGAGTCACCATCCTGGAGGGTGTTCAAGAAACATTTAGATATTGTACTGAGAGACATGGTTTAGTGGGCAATATTGGTGATAAGTGGACAGTTGGATAAGACGTTCTAATTAGACGAGGTCTTTTCTAACCTTAATGATTATATGATTGAACACCGGTCTTCTGAGATAACAGTCACCAAATGTAAGCCAGGAGTTGATATACACAAAAAACATTTGAGGAAATAACATTGTCAGCTCTTACCAAGTTGAATAAGATACGAAAAAAATAACAAGCCAGAAGTTTCAAATCAAAGTGAGTAACCAGTCGGTTTGACACTGTTTAATTTATCATCATTCAGGTGCAGCTGCTAATGAAATGCATGAACTAATAGGAACAGTAACATTTCTACCCCTCTGTCTTCCTTTCAAGACTTCAGTCTTGAAAGCATTTACTTCTTTCTGTCCAAGTTCCTTCTCCTTCTCTGGAGTATCTTTGACCTGTGAAGCCGGTCCATGTATTTATGTTTCTGAACACTTCTGCAGCTGTTTTATTTTACTGCTCCTCACATTTAAACTGCCTCTTCTCAGGTGTGCACAAATCTACTTTATTAAATTCCTCTTTTCTTTAATACCTATTCAACATACTTCATAGATACTGAATGCAACAGAGACTGGCCTCCAGATATCCAGAAACAAACCAACCAACCAACCCAGACAAGGAGAATATTTGTACTCTTTTGGTAACTCCGTTTCCCTGTCTGTAACACTCTTACACTAATTTACTTTTAACCTTTTGAGACAAAGATTGCTTTGACTTAACACAGTGCTTTGTGCAGTGGTATTTTTACTATTTGACAAGGATACCTTGATTCTCTCAAGTTCAAGTTTTTACCTTCCAATATTTACTTGATGCTACAAAATTTTGCATGTGCCTGTTTGCCTAAGTAATCCCACGAGTAATTAAAATGATCAATGCATGACATTATGGTTCAACACATATTGCAAACACCTTGGGGAATCTGGACATTAACCTTCAATAATTAAGAAACACTAAAGTAACTGGTGAGATGTAAAGAAAACTACCATATTTTGACAGCAGCAAAAATCCAGATTCAATTAAAATGGTCTAATAACCAGGGCAACAAGTTTAAGACAGAAATCCTGCTTAAATTAGCAGCATAACACATTTTATGTTTTTGCATGACAACTTCATGTTTTTAATTATTGTTGGATATGAATCACCGAGTCATAAATAGCATGACAAAAGGCAAAATAAAACTAGATTGCCTACTTCTGCTTATTCCAGCTGATGGCCTTTCTTTTCCCTTAGCATAGAATGCAAAGACTTCCTTGAACACAAGTGAAATGAGCCCTTGTCAAACAATGGATTTCAAGTGGTACTACTGAATATAAACACACCTACCACACGCACATGCAAACTAATGAACTGAATGTCTGACTGTCTGATCAATGCCTGCAGTCCAGTTGATCAGGTACTGCAATGAGTAGCGCTGCTTTGAACACTTGACAAACTTATCCTTAAGACAGCAAGAGTGGCCTCTTTCTTCTCAAAAGAAGTTGCTTTCAAAAGTACTTTTACTATAATAGTCCTTTATGATGTACTGGTCTAAAATGGCTTTTTTCTTTTAGCTACATACACTAAAAATTGCTCTGAAGAGCTCCAAAGAAACTCCAACAAACCAGATGAGAAAATCTGTAGAGAAACAGCACCAAAGAACATACAGAACAACAACAAAACGTCAGGGTACATAAGCCATTACTGGTTACAGACTCCAGTGTCAATAAGATAGTGAAGAGTTCAAGAATTAGAATGAAGGTGATAAGAGATCAACAACTTTCTAACAAATAAAATAGAAGCTCTGTAAAACGCAGCAAGTGACTTTAAGGTACTTTAAGCCACACAAACTGCATCTTAATACATACGGTTTAGCCTATTTGGATTAAAAACTACACTAATGAATATTTCCTCCTTGGAAGAATATTTAATGGAGTAGCCTGTATGACTTGAATTTGCAAACAAGACAGAGTGGTTAGAGTGGTTACCTTTTCCAAATTAACTGTAAAATGGAAAGTGATTTGGCCTGAAGCAGAGCAACTTGGTTTCACTTAGGGATACTATGCTGTACTACACAAAATCCAGAGCTGAGGTTTGAAACGATGATTTCAGTATAACAACGATTACTGAAGGTGACCAAGAAACCATCATGATTAGACCATAATTCCTGTGTAGATAGTGTTTGTGTACTAGCAGAAGAATTCTGAAGAAGTCTTTAATCTGAAGCCACGTGCCAGGGACACGTGCTTTTAGTTCACTGCCTGGTGACTTGTCCGTCAGCTTCCACCTCAGTTAGTTGATAACCTCCAAATTTTAGCTGTTCAGGTTAGCAGACATATCTGAAGGGAGTGTTATTAGGAAATTTTACTTTTTTTTTTTCTTAAAAAAAAAAAAAAAACGAACCAAGCAGCTCTTTGTGCACTCCTCAAAGACTGGGAAGGCTGTGGCTATTCAAAAGCTATTCCTTATGATTATTCCAAAATTGACATCTTGTGCTATTCACTGAGCCACTCCACATTTGCAGTTTGTATCACTTATGTTCAGTACTTACAAATTTTGTTTCCACTTATAACCAGTAACCGTAGTTTATTGAATACTGTTTCTGGTCTGCTAATATAACGGGAACATAATTTTTCAGAATCATAAAGCAATGCAAATCATAAGAATGATCTTGACTTCCAGCAATTCCCAACACCAGATTTACACAAACACTGCAATGCCAAAATCGGCATTATTTGTCCCATTACTCTTCTTGTGAGATAACTTCTAACACAGCACAAAAGGTATCCCCAGAAGTCAGTATTATGATCACAAGATAAGCCTCGGATTCCTAAGGATCAGCCTTCTTTCCCTGTTCAGTTATTTCAGGTCTTCCCTCATTTCAGTCCCTGGGTAATTGCTGCATCGACTTACCCAGCCTACAGACAGGCAGCCTCTGCCTCTTCATATTTAATGGTATTGATTCTGAATTATCTACTCCATTTAAAATGCTCAACACCACCTCAGACGGTGGCCTTGCCAGACAAACTCGCTGATGAGTATAAAATATCTTCCTTTCACTGTACAATTGGTATCAGCTTTTACGTATCAGACTGAATACACCAGTATGACACTCAGAGGCCAGGTGGTAACTGTCCTGACAGTTGAGCAAGAGCCTTGGCAGATCACAGACAATCAACTGTGAAAGCCAAAATTTAAACAGAGTTCTATGAATGAAAACAAACTCCTAAGTTACAACTCCATCAGAAGAGATGACTTCTTAAGAGGCAGCACAGCTCCCTCCAAGAACTAAAACATCACTATGTGTTAACAAGTCCTGATTTTCTCAATTTCATAAAACAACAAACTCTGCCTGTCTTAAAAGAGAATTAGAAAAAGAAAAATGAAAACTAATACTGAAGTTAGGTTTCTAAGATCCCAGGCATGCGTGCAATATTGCATGACATTTATGAACTGTAAGACTACAGAGAATGGACTGTTCTCTGCAGAACTTTTTTTTATTCAGACAAAAAAACCACATTTTTAGTTTTGTATTTTGTGACATTACTGCGTGCCCACAATTGCCCCTTTCCACAGAAGCTCATTTTTCTATGTCAGTGTTTAACAGTTCCTGAATGGAGGCTGTAAGGCAAGACCGGGTAAGCCACACAGAACAGCTGTTTGCTAGTACAGACTGTAACCGAAACGAAGTCACACACATTGAAAGTTTCCAGGTTACGTCTCCACGGGAGTAACAGTTGATACAACTGCTACCACAAAACAATCTGTGGTCAGTAGAACTCACAACGTCATTTGAGAGCAGAAAACAAGAAACACTGATGATAATCTACAGAAAAATACATACAAGAGATACAATTCCTTTTCCTCGTATGAGCACTTTCTTACTTGTTTGTGAAGGCTCAGCAGAGGTATCAGCCATAGGAAAAAAAAAAGACTGCTAAAAAGCACCTGCTGAAAGTAACTGCATCCTTAGGACAGATGTGTAGAGCAGAAGTTCTTGCCAACTCCTGCTTGCAGGTAGATGGGAAACCTTATCAAACGTGCCTTCAAATCCACTGAAGGCCTACAGCTTTTAAACAGTACGGAAAAATGACATTTAACTGTAAATTAGGGTGCTCTCCAGCACATACCACAAAGCACACTGTTAACATGATACAGCCCCTTCCAGCAATCAAAAGCAAGTATTAGCGTCATTTAAATTGGATGTCATTAGAAAAGTAAGCAGCATTAGCAGTGTTAGTAGAGGTCTGCAATTTGCACTACAGTTGTGCTTCAATGTGAGGAGTTTGCTATCTTGCCACAACCATTTTTTCCACAGACATTACAGCTAATATTACCATGACAGCATTTCGGTCAAAGAATAAGCAGCGTTCAACATGCAGAGTAAAGGAAATGGAAGTTGTGAGACATGCAGGCAGAGGGATTGCAGAACATGAGAAAATGAACACAGCTTCAATAGAATTATCATTTTTTCCAGAACTAGTGATCAAGTCTTAAAGAAGAATCACAGAAAAATGGCAAGATGAGAAAAGCCTGTCTAACATTTGATCAAGTTCAATTTAAAGTATCTACCTGATTTTGAAATGATTAAATTACAGTTCAAGTCTCAATCAAGGAATACTTCTTCAGAGTACGCAACTTTCTCTGCATCTCTATTACTTGACATACTCATTACAGTTCTCTTTGATTTTCTTCAGCAGATTTTACCGAAAACATGACAGAACTAATTAACACTAAGAGATGTAACTCCCCTAGATAACAGTGTTTTATCTTAATAGGTGATAATAGAAATAAGGGGTTTGGGAGGAAATTTTCCAGTTCATGCATGGAAAGTTTAATTAATGCTATTACTTCTAGCAGTGCTTCAAAATACACTTAAGGAATGCAAGAAATTACTATAATTACATATAATATGCAATATGTTTCATACATTAACTAGCAGCCCTGGGAGTGGGAGTTCTGCTGCAGATTACTTGAAACAAGCAAGATATTATGATGCATATAGCGGATTGCAAAAACACACACAACAATATCAACAGCAAAACGCTTTATGTGGAACTCTACCGATCCTATAGAAACATGGGATTTTTCTTTGTTTGTTTTGTTTTGAGGGAGGACAAGAGACATTTAATATAATAAAATTGACACAGTGATCAAAGCCACAGGAACACTCAAGGAAAAACATGGTACTTGTATTAAATTCGAGAGAGCATGACATATAAAAATAGTAAGAGACACAGAAAATGAACAAACTTCTATCTCATTGAACATAAAAGGTAGATTAAGTGTCATAAAAGAATTGCAGTTGAGTCTTATTACAACTCCTTCTGTCAAGTTTGAGGTCCTACTGCAATTATCATACATTACACTTGTATACATTCCTACTGAGAAGTTCTCAAGCTTTTTCCTTTCATTTCCTGTCAGAAACAGGATGCTGAAGGTTGGATGAACATTCAGCCTGACCCAGAACAACAAAGCCCATCATTCTCCAGCAACTCCTGCTCAATAATTAAAATCACAGGCGCTCGCAGCTTCTGAAGAAAAACAATAAATGGCTTTGATAGTCTGAATAGCTAATATAGTTGTTTTGTTCTAGGCCAATGAGAAAGTGAGCTGAGACCAAGAAATGGATGCATTCCATCTGAACTGATGCTCATGCAGCAGCCTGAAACTTCACAAGCATGACCTGCTGTGGGTCAGCTGCCTTTATGCAGCATCATGGTTCTCAGGAGCATTCCAGGAGAGAAATGAGAAGCAGCTGTAAGCACTGGCTATTTCCACTCCTCTCTGCCTTCAAGGAACTGAGCTGCTGCCATCAATACCTTTTGGCTGATCTCCAGGTAACAGAAATGTGTAACTGGTTTCCATCTTTGGAACTGCACTGCTCCTAACTACTGCTGTTCCACATTCCATAATGTAATTGAACAAAATTGGCACCCAATATATAAGTATTTTTCTATACATGAATTTTAAAAACAATGCTTGCAATAACGTACATGTGGCACATTTTCTAGCTACAATTCAAAAGCAAGCTGCATTTCATTTTCAAGTAGTTCAAACTTCTGAATGCTCAACTGAATTTTAGTTTTCTGTTAAAATCCTGGCTGGTAGAGAAAATCCAGCTTTATTTTTCCAATAAAACAACAGCACTGGCTTTGCTTCTGTGCTGATCTGCTATCTGGATCAAACACAGTCCACTTAAAACAAAAAGTGATTCCAGCTCTGACAATTTGTGTCTGAAACTAGTCTTAATCTCATAGAACAGACATTGAATGGAGGAGGTAGGAGGAGAAAGATGCCTGAAGTCATTAAGTAAAGAGTATTTTAAGTTTTGTGTTTCTAAATAAAGAAATCTCTTTACTCAAATGAAAGGCTTCTCACTGGATTGTGTGACTTTCCTTTTTTGAAAGAACACCATCTTCCATTTAGTGGGAAAAAAATACACTAAGGACTGCTAGAATTAAACAAGCTATCAGACTACTAACCGCAACTACTTCCCGGC
>JAOWBP010002559.1:43735818-43762636 GCA_028571105.1 Tragopan temminckii | reverse complement strand
GCACGCTCACCTTGTACTTCTCGACCAGCGCCCCCCAGCGGCCGGGCTCAGGGAGCCGGGCAGGCGGCCTGGGGCAAAGGGCTGCGCCGGGGACCGGCAGCAAGCGGCTACGGCCCGCTGCTCACGTTCACTAATGTCTGTTAAAGCAGCGCATGCCTTACTTGCTGTATAATGATAATTAAAAAAAAAAAAAAACGAGAAAGTTTAACGTTTCTTTAAACAAGGCTGCCAAGAATTGCCACACAGGAGGCCAACTCAGCACCGAGAGCACTGTCTTCTTTCCATTTCAAAAGCCGTATGAAAAGCTGCTCCCAGTGAGATGGATCTCTTTAGCAGCAGTTTGTAAATAGGAAGTCCTACGCAGGCTCCAATGAAGTGCTTTATGGATGGCTGCTGGTATGGGTTTGTCACGGACAAAGCCATACACATGGCATTTGGGAACTGCAGAACGCACACTCCAAGCTCATCTGAGTGCTTCTTGCAGAGAAACAAACCTACACTTCAGCTTAACTTGCTGGTAAACTCGGACATAGCAGAACTCACGTTTTCGTTTTCGGTAAGCTCAATAGAATGGAAGTGCCGCAGCAGTAAGAACCAGGACAAAAATTTTGCTCCACAAAGCCAGAAATACAAAAAAAAAGTAGCATAACTATTTTTACACTTTTTACTTAAATTACTTTGTGTATTTGTAACAAGACTGTAAGAAACCTCTTCTTTATCACACGAGATTTGAAGATGTGTTTTTACAGAGAGTTACTTGAAGGCCCATTTTGTCTCCTGGATACCATGCATCTGGGAGTGACATCCAGAGACACAGACAATGCATTTGTACTACTCCTGAATCTGCACTGCTCCCCAAACACTAAACCAGCATGTCACCTTTTTTGGTATTCAAATTACTTGATCTACAACATTTTCCTACCTTATGATAGAGGAGTACATCCAAAAACAAAAGATGCCTTTCAGTTATATAATTTGCTTATGAAGTTTTTGAAGAAAAATCATCAGGCATACACACAGCTGGCTGGAAAAATTGTAGTGAGCTACAATAATACACTGCCAAATGTAAGTTAGAGCTATACTGAATATTACTGAATTGGATGAAGGGAAAGACTAATTGGGATAGGTAAGAGAGGAGTATTTACTCGTGATACATGAAGGAATCAATTAGATTTACTGCTGACTGAGCTTGATTTAAAGTAGTACCTCATGGATGTCCAAGGAAGATGCAAAATCGATGCAAAAGCCTAAATGAAAACAGTCTAGAAATATTACTTACTAAAAATATCAAGTGGGTGTTTTTTGTGTTGTGTTTTTTGATATATATTTTTTTAATAGGAGGGTGAGTGAGAGTGGGTGGCTGTTGTATGGAGTTTTTTTTTTACAGGGGGAGTAGGGGAGTAAAAATAACTAGACTGTATCCAAGTGTTTTAGAAAGTCACTACGGAGTTGGAGAGAATTAGTTCTCCATTCACTAAAGACAGTAAATTCCTCCTACGTCAAGGAGGATTAACTTAAATACTAAACAAAATCCTTCCACAATAAAAAAGTGAAGCAAACTAAGACTGCAAACTTTTTCTCCAAATTAAAGACAGCTAAACATAATGAGTGATATAAATGTAGCTGATCTTGCTTTTAGGTGCCATCTGTGGAATACATAAACCTCTGATGCACTTTTAAGCCTCTTGTCCAAGACTGCAGATTCAGATCATACATTCTTCCAATCTAGACAAAAACACAGTAGATATAATCTCAAAAATGTCAGTTTCTATATTCATATATTCCTTAGATTTTAAACTTTAGTCTTCTAAAAGAAAGGCTACCACAGAGAGCCTTGTAACAAGGCTAGATTTAAAACCAAAACCAAGATCGAACCCAACCAGAAAGTGCTCTGCAAGATCTTGATAGATGAAGGAGGAAAGAATAGCTCAATGTTTCTGCAATATTTTCATATGTAGAATTTTATAGTTAAATTCTGTTTCATTTTCATATCTAAAGTGAAATTAGACTATTAGTTCTATAGTGATAAGTCTCAGTATGATGAAGCAAAAACTATGTTTGAAATTGCAGTTTATCTGGTAACCCCATCTTCATAAAGCAGCTGCTGTTCCTCCTCTCTACTTGCATCTTTGCTGTAATGGTCAAATGCTGCTTCTGTTTGTTAAGACCTCCCTGCAAAGATTGAAGTGGGTAGGTATGAAGGTATACAACCATTGTACTGTAACAACAAAGCAAAGAAGTAACATTACCTCAGTTACAGTGTGATTTTCTATTTCATTCATAAGCATGGTTTGAAAAGCTAGAGATTCATTTGCAAAATTTCTGTAATAGTTTAAGGCCAATCCTCTAAATCTTTACAAAGCTTTCACTTCATTCATTAAATTTAGTATCTTTTCACCAGTTACAGATAAGAGGTACATCCTGCTAGGGAGGGTCATATAGCTGCTCTGTGCTTCAGCCTTAAGACATTTTATTTGCCACCAAAAGAAAACTGAATTAGGAATTGATTTGCTAATGAGAAGGGGAAGAATATTAGGGCAAATGGAATAGTACTAACGAATATCAATGAGCGGAAAAAGAGGTCATTTAAACAAATTTGTGTAGACAATTTTGTTGCAACAGAATAAAAAAACATTAATTTTAAAAATGGGTAGCTGAAGTTAACAAATAAACAGCAAATATGCATTGACAGTATAGCAAAACTGTAGCTATTGCAGGTCTCCTCTGAATCCTGCTCCTCACATCAAACTTCCTGACAAGAGGAATGATGGAAAAATCCTATCAAGATCTCAGGATATATTTAAATGTGTTACATTTAGGAGCTAGCACTGTAGCTGGTGAATTCTCTTTAGCCTTTCAGCATATCTGGCATTTCCGTCAAAACAAATGCTCCATTTGAGTTGTCAAGGAAAAAACAAACAACAACAACAAAAACACACACAAAACAAAACAGAAAGCCACCAACAGCCCTCCTCCCAAACAGCAAATTCACCTGGACAAAGCTTGACTTTGCTTCTGTTCTGGACTTCATGTTATTTCCATGAAGACACCGTAAATGGTTACCTCTCACCAATAAGAAGTTGGGACTTCTGGACTGGGAAAGGAGAGGGCAGGAGGGGGGCATGGAAAATGTTATTTAGGCTGAATTCTAAAGATACTAAAGGCATAACTCTACGACTACTGGAACCACTATTCCTCAGCAACCTAAGCTAGTCCAGTTGCAGACTGCTTTCAGTCCTCTTCCTGCATTCCCATCTGCTTCCATGGTCTTCCAACTACAGAAGGAAATGAGTTGGGATGAGTCAAGTCATTTCCATAATCTGGTTCACTAAACAGCCATGCAGAAAAGGAACAGGAATAAATAGGACTAGGTTTTATTGTAGGATTGTTTTTTTTTCTTTCCTCCACAGAATCACAGAATCTTTGAGCTGGAAGAGACCCTTAAGGGTCATCTAGTCCAGCTCCCCTGCAATGAGCATGGACACCTACAGCTCAATCAGGCTGCTTAGAGCCCCATTCAGCCTGACCTTGGGTGTCTCCAGGAATGGGGCTTCTACCAACTCTTTGGGCAACCCATACCAGTGTCTCATGACTCTCACTGTAAAAAAAAAAAAAAAAAACAAAAACAAAAAAACTTTTCGCCTTATCTCTGGTCTCAATCTCCCCTCTTTTATTTTGAAATCATTACCCTTGTCCTACCACAACAAACCCCACTAAAGAGTCTGTCCCCTTCTTTCTTACAGCCCTCCCTTTAGATACTGAGGGGCTGCCCTCAGGTCTCCCTAGAGCCTTCTCTTCTCTGGGCCACGCAGCCTCAGCTCTCTCAGTCTGTCCTCGCAGGGAAGGTTTTGTGGCCCTCTGGATGCACTCTAAAAGGTCCATGTCTTTCCTTTACTGAGGGCTCCACATCAGGACACAGTACTCCAGGTGAGGTCTCACCAGAGCAGAGTAGAGGAAGTTTCATCCAAAAAACTTTTTTTTTTTTTTTCCCCCCTTTAGGCAAAATTTATCACTCTCGCAAATGATGTAATGCTATAGAAAAGGGTCTCCTCCCAGCCCTGAACACTGAGTTCAGAAAGTTACTTGAGGACAACAATTGTCTTAGGAGAAGAAAAGAAAGCAAATGCTATACAGCCTAGAAAAGAAGTTGCAGCAATGAGAAAGATACTGGACTCCTCATACAAAGTTCTAGATCAATTCCAAGGGACAGAGAAGCAAAAAAAAAAAGTTCTTCTAGCAAACAGAGGCAGTAAGCACTAAATATCCTGATATCAAGATAAGAAAAAAAACATTACTTGGGTAAATAAAACAGATCTGAACTATCATTTAGCTTCCCTAAAGAATTCCAAAGATTAAATTGTGGCAAAGAGATGGCATTCTACATTCAGAGTCGAAAAATGATTTACATTTACTTACTAGTACACAGGAAAAAAATTCATTAAAATTGAAATTGACAAACATCTACCTAGACTAAATTTGTCTCTATCTGCATCTCCTTATATTTGCATAGTCATTGAAGCACAAACAGACTCAACGGGATCAAGTTTTTCTTCAGCCAACACCATATACTCAGAACATTTTTTAAGCAGAAAAAAGTTAAAGAATATATAGTAAGCTCACAAATCCGCACAACAAAATTAAAAAATAATTTAAAAGAACTGTATATTAAAAAAAGAATTTGGTGCAAAAACATACTTCCCCGGGCAGGTAGCAGAGACTCTCTTTCAAGTACTCACAACTTATTTCAACTAAACCTGGTATAGAAGCCAACACATACCAATATTACTCCTGTACGTGGTTTTATTACATAGATCACAAGTCATTTTCAGGAAATGAAGCTTAAAATCACATTCAAGAGTAAAATCTTGAAAGCATGATAGTTATCCAGCAAGCACTCATGCATTTGAGCGTATAAACATTAAATACAGTGTTTGATTAGCAGATGTCTTATGAAAGGAGAAGTTTTGTGTGATAAAAATGTTTAGGCCTGACAATAGTGAAAATCTGTGCAATGGACAGAATGTTCCCTTTATAAATATGAGCATAATAAAAGATATTTTAAGTGATTTAAACTCTGAATAGAGAGGTTAGAATATACAATTTAAAATATGGTATTGTCTTATTTTCTATTTTAATGGGTTCTATCTAGGCTTGAGTGGAAACAAGTTTGGTAGGAAATGCTGCCAGTGACAGATGTAAAGCATTCTTCTAACACTTTCAGCTGCTGACTAATGAGTAGGTGTTGGAGAGGGCAGTTGAAATGAAAAATGGCTCATTAATCCTAGCCTATGATTTCATGTAAAGCTAACTAAAGAAAAATAATCACTCTCAGGCAAAGTATTTCTCTTTATAACCTTTTTTTGTTTAGTTATTATTCACTCACAAAGGGTATTTTTTTTATCTTTAGAATGTTACAAAGTCACTCAGACTGGATAGCTGCTAAATAATCTAACGCTTTCATAATTATTAGAGTATTTACTCATTTGATTGTGTATTTTCTTCTACCAACATTAAACACCTACCATTTTTTTCCATGAAATTTCTACCATTTCTGTGTATACCAACATTGCATAAATTTTAATCACTCAAATTTGATTCAGTAGTTCTTCCAGACATGTGAAGTTACTAAATTAACATGGCAAAGAAAACCTCCAGGCTTCTTTCATAGGATACAATAAGTACATTCAGTGACAACTAAGCACATTGATATGGGACCTTCTGCAATATTTTCATCTACAGGCTTTTTGTTTCAATAAATTCAACAGAAAATTAGGCTGCCGAATATACTATAATAGCATGAATGCAGCCAGGATCAGAAGAATAACACTTAGCATACTGAGTTAGTCCAATGTAGTTCATGTAAAATGGAGAAAACATCATCCGTTTGACAGGACTGCATTCAGTGATGTTTTGCATGACAACGAATTTGTTTTGCCTTTTAAATGCATTACATCTCAGGGCAAATTATCTTTTAGAGCAGTATAATCTTGTTTAATCTACTACCTTACTTTGCATAAAACTGCAATGCTACCCCCTTGCAGCTGGACAAAATTCTTTATTTGCTATTCATGCAGACAAAAAGCACAATTAAAGTGGAATGGCTGAAGTACTGCACCTTCATTCTAATATACAACTGGGAATAGACTTCTGTGATCCAAGTGACATTAAACATTCACATTTCCTGTCTCAACAGCTTGTAAGGATAATGCTCCTTAAAACCTCCAGAAAGTCCCTTAGCTTCTAGATTCCCATAAACCCAAGAATATTACAGATACTCCACCTCTTCTATATCAAGAAAATAGATGGTAGTTGAATGAAAAATTAACACTCTGATCAATTCACCTTGATCTCAATTTTGCTTAGGTATCTGTGTTGAGAGAAACACACAATAGTTTTCTGTTTCTGATCTCTTCAGAAACTCTCACTTTTCCCCTTCCTCGTTGTTTGAGAAATTAATATTTGTTCTCCCTTCATCCACTTTTTGTCTTGAAGTGCATCAGAATCTTAGGGTAGAATCACCTCTTCTGCAATCTTCATTCATCAGATTTCAATATTGCACAGAGAAAGAAAACAGAACTCTCTTACACAGCCACTTACAACTTAAAAGCACTAGGAAAGCTTCAGCAACACTTGCCTCTCTATCAGAATCCTATATCAAAGGCAGACAAGTTGGAACACCAGCCTCAAATTCTCCTCTTGCACAAAACAGACTCAGAATTTGGCACACCTATCAAGTCTCTTCTTGGATGAAAAAAAAATCTACCACACACTCCACATGACACGCGTTTAGAAAATGGCATCCTCATGACCTGTCATTTTTTTTTTTTAATTGGATATTTGTTATTGTTTTTCATAATTTATAGCCCAATTTCATCACTAAAACTATTAAGTCAATAGAGCTATTTTTTCCTACACTGAGATAGATGTACATACACGTATGAAGGGGCCTGTGTGTGTAAGACATTTTCCAAGACAGGAAAAAACCCAGCCACTAGGGGAAAGAAACAACTCCATAAACAAATTAGGAACTGAATTTGAAAACAAAAACTGAACTCAACTGTCAAATTTAAGACTATAGAAAAACAATGTTCACCTTTATATAAAAAAAGAAAACAGCAACACAAAACACAAAACCATGACAGTGGCATCATAAGAGTTCACCACAAGGCTATAAAACTTATTTCCATCCAGCTTTAAAAAACAGACATGGTATAAAAATAGCTTTTTTGAGTTACATCCAAATTTACATATGCATGACTAACACATGTTCATAAGGATATTATTTAACACTTCAGAATATTATGGAGCATCGCATTCTAAGATAATTATTCTAGGACTGACAGAATATTATCATTCAATGAATATTACTTGCAGATTTAAGCTAGATTTGTGACACAATAGCATTTGACCTTGTATGTATTTTATTCCACTCAAGGGATCTTAGCTCTGTATTCAAGAATCCTCACTGCAACATTGTTTCATATCACAGGATTCAGATCACATCATTAGAAAACATCACCATTTTGTACAACACCTCTCTAACCACTGCACATTTACACATTTATTAAAAATCAGCACATTCTTGCAAAATAACATCAACAAATACAACTACGCTTACCTGCCTCCACTGTAAAAAAATACCTTGTAGCGTATAAACTAAGAGTACATAATGGACAAAGAACTATCTTAGGAATACATAGCATAGGAAAAAGCATCCACCTGTAATGCAAGTATTTTTAAAATTTTGAAATCTTAGAGTATTTTAGAATATGTACTTACAGAATCACTAACCTTAAATTTTACTTTTTGGTATCAGATCTTACACAGCAGAGAAAATACAGTAACATAAAGGTGACCAGTTAACTGTTTATGAAACACTATGAACAGTTTTGGCTACTTTTTCATTCCTTTCTATCCTTTATCAGTAACTCAGCAAATCCGGAGCAACACCTCAACAATTCAATCCTTTGGATGCCAGTGTTGGCACGCTGGTCTCATTTAAAAAGGGTCATTACGATCCCCATAAAGTCAGAGGAAGAGTCGTATTTTAAACATTTGAAAAAATATTAAGCCCTAATGATTTAGACAGTAAATTACGCATATAGAATTTACAAGTGATTGCATGAAATTCTCTTCTTAAAGAAAGCATTTAAGGGAGGAAAAAAAAAGCTAGATTTGGAAGTAAACATGATTACTTCATGCCAAAAGGAAGAAATGTCATTCTTCCCTTTCCTTGGTATTAAACTTAGATCACTTAAAAAAAAACCAAAAAAACAACACTTATGGTGACTTGATCTGTATGATCTGAAATAGACGGAGACTGACTTTTTGCATGGTCTGACAGTAAGAGGGCAAGAGGGAACAGTTGTAAACAAGAAGAAAGGAGATGATTTAGATGTCAGGGGAAAATTCTTTACTCGGAGGGCAGTGAGGCCCTGACACTGCTGCTCAGAAAGCTGTGGGTGCCCCATCCCCAGAGGTGCCCAAGGCCAGCCTAGATGGGGCCTGGGCAGCCTGAGCTGGTGGGGGGCAGGCAGTCCATGGGAGGGGGTGGAACCACACATGCAAGTTCTAGAGCTTCTTCCAGTATGTAATGTATTTAGGTGTCAGAAATTCATATAGTTAACCTAGATTAAAGAATTGAAGTAAAATCCACAACACTAGCAATTAGCACAGTAACTGCCAGCACAGGGCAAAGCAAATCACAGACAATCTGGAGTTATTTGCTAATTTAGCTGTAAAAAAAATATCCATAGTGCAAAAATGCAGATTCTTCTTTAAAAGTTTAAGTGGAGAGTTGCAAAGAACACAAACTTCAGTGTAACAGCAGTCAGGTACGTACAATAAATACTTGTCCATACTGAACACGTGCGCTGTTTATGTCTCAGAACACATTGTAAATTCATCAGTTTAAATACATCCTGAATTACAAGCCATTTTCTTAACAGCACTAAAATAATGGTAAGCTTCTGAAAGCTGAATCACCCTTAATTATTTATACTAGCTATAACCAAAGCATTAATCAGGAAGTTTTCAAACACCACAAAAAAAACCACAAAACACTTGATTAGGCCCCAACAAGTAACTTTTCCCAGACAACAGCTAAAAACAAAACCAACTTTCTGTAATAAGTACCCATACTACAAATCTTAGCAGACGTGGTAAAGCAGATAAGCTGAAGTTAACACAACACAAACTTGTAGGCACAGAATTTTTTTGTTTCAGTGAGAAATTAGCAAGATCTTTTCACACCATCTGACCTTAGATTACAGTCCTGGAGGCAGCCCCTCTGGGATACTCCTGGGTTATGTGCAGACACACACTGCCTGTTCTACCTGCACTGAGTCAGGCTGCACTTCACTGAGCTGTGCAGGGATCTTCACTAGCTTGCAGTTTTGCTAACGCATGCATGCCTCTGCAAAGCAACAGCACCCCACACTTCTCAGAAATTCTATGTTTATCTCTATTCTTAGAGCCTCTTAACTCATAATTTATTTCCTTTTCTTTCTGCTAAGCTATGCAGCTCCTCCATTTCCTGAATAAACTGAGGGTTTACAATGTTAAGCGTAATGTGCTCCAATGAATACAAATCACACTGCACTAATAGCAGTTAACAGGGCAAACACGCTGGCATTTCCAGAAACAATTTCATGCAATATCTAACAGAAAGTTAGCAGCATACCTGAAGGCCAAAAATTGAGGCTAGTTCAGATTAAAAGGCAAAATGTTTCCCATGTAAGAAACACTGACCAAAAGCCACCTAGGAAGTTCCCCCTCTCCCTTCTCATTAGTTCAAGAGATCCATTGACCCCAGCTCCAGTCCTACAGCACAGAAGAAAGCGGCCATACTTCAGCATTACCGCAGGCCACTGAGAGTCTAGCAGCCACAAGCCTCCACAAAGCTAACAGAATTTTGCATACAAAGAGTCCCATTCTGTAAGTTGTGTTTTTAATATGACCTTCTATGAAGTACCTCACACGACACCCAACCCAGTATTTATGAATGAAATGCACATCTCTTGGCCTACTACATGTAAAAGGAAGGTTTCCCAACACTGTGGCTACAGAAATACAGCTCCCTTAAGAGTTTTAACCAGCTTGCAAAACAACTAACCCAAAGCAATACTATGTTCATTCCAATCCTTTACTCAAGTCAAACCTGCCTTAATCCTCTTGGTCTTTTTAAATTACAGCCTGGCCAGTAGGCTTTCATTCCTGTCCAGTCAGGAAACACATGCAAAAAACCCAAACACAGAACAAGAAAGTTTAGGAAGTCCAATAGACACAAGCAGGCACATGTACCGGGAACAGCAATTATACAGGTACCTGGCTACAATCCATGAGACTGGACATAGCCTTACCAGTAAATATAGTAATTATTATCCATCACTAGATCACCAGTGGTACTAGTGTTTCATAACAAAGTTTGACTTTCAACAGCCTGGGGACACATACAGCACCATGAGACATCCTCCAGAGCTAAGTTCAGCATCTTTTATTTCCTGTCCCCTGAAAGTAGGAGAAGGCAATCACAGCTTGAAAGACAAAGCATGTGCACAATATATTGCTATCGACATATAGGTACATTGCTTCAAAAGCATTAACATATGTCTTACACAGATTAAGATATATTTTTTTTAATTCTTGCATTCCAATCAGGCTCTCTTCTGCCATTCGTTGGTTTATTTCAACTCCAATGATACCTTTCAAAAAATTTCTGTACATTCACTCCATCCTCTGGGGACTTACTACCTTTCCCCTCTCCCATCCACACTTACTTTTCTCATTCCATCTCAATATCCATTCTGCTTCCAATTCAATACTCAGTCCAGTCTCACTGACCTGACAGCCACAGACACTACCAGAAACACACTATTTACAACTGGACAGAATGGAGGTTCTAAGAACAAGTCATGAGTATTTTTCTTTGCAAGTGATTTTCTGAACAAAGGAGTATGCCAGTCAACAAACCTTTTCCAAAAAGCACTACTTGCATCTGGTGTAATTCGCTTATGTCACACCCCAGATGTGATGGCTAACTGTATGTGCATGAACTTGCCCTGTCAGTTTAAGACATACAATATACCTTTCAAGAATCTGTGGTGTTACATATTCTTATTTAGACATTTAATAAAAGAGATTGAAACTTGCAGATTAAATTGCATTTAAATCTTGAAGTCTTTTATACAGATTGGCATACTAGCAAGATCAACAGTATTCCATATTCTTTTCATAAAAGCAGTATCCATGAGATAAGAATGCTGCAGCCTAATTTTATCCATGTGAAGAGCAGTACAGATCATGTAAGCTGGGAAACTGGGTTCCTTATTGTCAAGAAGCACTAATGCATTACATCAAGAGGAAAATTACTGAGGAAAAAAAAGTCTTATCCCCTGACATTTTCACATTATCTACCAATGGTTTGCCTAACATTTCAGTGATGTATTGGTGTTTCACTGCCAACGCTGAACGCAGGAAAGCAGTACGCACTGCATTCCAAAAATGCCTTTTTTTAAATAAACCTTTAGAGCAGATCACTTTCTCGTAGCCCACAGATCAGTGCATCTGAGCACATCTGGAAAACTGTACCTTAAGTCTACAAGGTACCATAAGCACAATACCCTGATATGCTAACACAGCACAGACAGTAGCTAAAATGAAGATATACAAAATAAACACCACATTAGTGAGAGAAGATGCATCGATTATTGTTTTTCCATCACAGGCAGCAGTAAATATAATTCTGTATGATCACAAAGCACTAAAATTGACAAAAGTTGTGTCTTTTCACCAGAAAGACACAACTCTGTCTAGTTCATGCTCAGGAAATCCGACCAACAAGCAGGGATAGACTTGGCCTTCCCTCAGTGCCAAGATCTCTGTTTGCACAAAGTAGGTTTTGAGCATGGCTCATTGAGGACAGAAAACTGATGTTTTAAAAAAAAAAAAAAAAAAACACCAAATATTTTGCTTTTATGTGAGATAGGTGAATTTACTTTTGCATAAACCCTTCTGGGCTGAAAAGGCTCAGGTATTTCCTAAACTGACTGCCAAGATGGTAACAGACTGGAAGCCTGTTTCCATATGCAAGTATGTGCAAGTTTGCATACGCTAATATTTAATATATAATATGTTTTTCAGATAAAAGTGTCAGAGAAGAAATGCTTCAATGCTACAATCCCTCACTCACAATCCCTCACAAGAGTCATTTTGATTTAGAAAGACATACCTTTTAAAGCTGGCAGTTTTTGAAGCTCCCTGTTATTGCTGACATTAAACCTTGATGAACTCTGACGCTTTTCCTTTTTCAGTACTGTCTGGGGTGCTGGTACTTTGATTTTAGATAGCTGTGCTGGGGGAGGAGCGCTGTTTGATTTTTTGTTTGACACCTGTTTAAAAAGAAATGAAAACAGTTAATTGTAGTTGGACTTGGAGCATCTTTTATGTTGTCTTTACAGAAATAACAAAATAACCTCCCAATCAAAATATTCTATTTGTCATCCCCTACATGTATAGCAATTTTGTTCACTATGTGTATTACTTCTATACCATAACACTCACATAGATGGAAATTAATCATTCTGTTACATGCATTCACCCATTTATTCAGTTACCTGCCAACCAAAAAAATATGTTATAACATAGCTCCTCAGCTACTCCCACTATCTGCGTAAGGAGCCCAGGTCTTCAAGGTACTTGGCTATCTGACTTGAACTTCAGAAGAATCAGGACCCTGTCTATTTAGATCAGCTGAACTTCATTCTGCCTATTTGTATTGTGCATTGCAGTCAGAGTCCTACCTTGGCCAGGGTATTCAGACTTTGACAGAAGTTTAGAAAATAAAAAGGATGAATCTTATTATTGTAGCAGATAGAGTTAGGAAACTTCAGCAGCTTCTAAAACGTACATGTAGCAGTTTACTGCCTATTCAGAGCAAGTGGCTTTTACTGTAATATTCCTTACCATATTGTCACTGTACCTCTGTATGAATTAAATAACAGAATGAGAAGAATGGACCTTTTTGCTCCATTTTCCAGAACATACTTGATAGTGCTCTCACACAAACTGAGTAAAATGCATCACTAACAAAAGCCTGTCAGAACTTGTGATGTTGCTTTTCTCAATCCCCCCCTTTTTTTTTTTTTTTTAAGTAGGAAAAGCAGGTTTAAAGTAGGCAATAGTTGACTGTTTTTAAACATGAATAACTTCACAAGGCACTTTACAAGAATAATACATCTAGAAACAAGCTATTGTTACATTCCTGTTGTAGATAAGTGAGAAACCTTACTGCAAGTACTGCAGTTTGGTGGGTTTTGGTTTTGCTGTTATAAAAAAAAAAAAACAGGATCTTAAATTAATGTAGGAGCTTTTCAAATTTGCAAGCTATTTTACACTGCAGCAAATTACTGAAAAGCCACCTTGGCACTTCTCTCTTACAGGAAGAAAACACAGCCTCCTTTTCAGTAAGTGCCTATATGGTAAGAAATAGGAAAAAAATTGGACAGGATGGAAATCAGGTTGTAATGCCACTATTTCAGCATTTCAATGGATTTAAATATAACAGATATGAAAGCTGTGTTTCAATCACCAAACACTTACATAGAGATGTATCTAAAACAACAGAAATCTCGTGTTCTAAAGAGGATTTCCAGAATAGCTTATTCATTAGCAATTTCCATATGGTCTGTGAGTGAACACATTCAGTGCACGTAGAAATGTTACTATACATCACCATTCAGAGAGTCTAAAGGTAAATAAGCTGAAGACAGTCAGTTTATGCAAACCTTTATCTAGCAGCAAATACTCCTTAACCAGCAGAGAAATGCCTGTACTTCAACAATACAGTACTGTATGTAACAGAACTGTTCACGTGTTGAAAACGATCGAAAGCAACATTTAGTTCTCATTAAACATCTAAGACCCCCGTTCTGCAAATTTACTATTAAAAGAGCAAAAATACGGAACAAATAAGAGAAAAGAGACAGTACGTTGATAACCACAAGTTATCAAAAATATATTTTAGACTTCCAGTAAAAATGGTGCAAGTTTCTAAGTTAAAGGCATTTACATACAAATGACACCCATTTCCCTGCATTATATATATTTTTACTGTTTCTCTAAAACGCTAAATGCTGAAAAAATCTTTTTTGCTGAAATGAATGATCCGCAAGGTAAATTCTACCCCTCAACTCAAATTAAAAAAAGTGTTCTAAATTATCAAGTGACATAGCAGATGGAAAAGTAGCACTAAAAATTAGGAAGCAATGATTTGCCACGCATTATGCAATTAAAGCTAATTATAATTTCAACCTATTATAAGCAATATTACTTCATAAGATTCTATACTTTCAGTGTTATGCTTTAATGCTGTTTTTCCGAACAGGCTATCTTCCATTACCACCTGCTTTTTGTTCATTACTTAAAACAGGAAAAGTCACTTTCTTGCTTCCTCTACTCCCAAACAAATTCTCAACGGTGAATTAACAAGTACTCGCTTGTGCCTGCACACACACACACACACACTATAGTAAATTAAGGTAACTCACTCATCAGGAAACCGTGTATTCTGAATTGCAGATAAATTCTAAAATTAGCCAAAAGTAGTTATTTAAAAGGATGGGCAACATTTCTAAATAGAGGCATCGAAAGAAAGCATTTTTTGTTCCTATGGCAACTTCCAATCTTGCAGCAATGGCTTCACATAATTCCAGCCCTTAATCACCAGCCCTTCTTTCCACCATTAGCCCCAGCTATCCCTGAATTTCAGCTGCATTCCAACTGTTCAGCCATTACACACAAGGGAGCTGCCAGAGCAGCTTACAGTTATGTGAAGGCTATACTACGCAGCAATGACTGACAACTTCTGCAAGTGGCACTACAATGCTCTAAAGGCTGTACTCACTTCCAAAGCTGGCACATAACCAGCCTTTGCATAGAAGGGCACCTGAAGAAATTACGTCAACTTAGGCAGCACATTTCAGCAATCTCAGCCATCCCACCTTTTATTTTCTGCATTAGGAAGCTACAAGCCTAATGAGAACAACTCAGACTACTTCACTTTTTAAAAAGATACAGTGCTCCTTAGTTTTGAATGAAGACCCATACACAGCTTCCTCCCCCAGTAACCAAACTACTTCAGAAAACCACAATTCCTGAGGAAAGCCGACAGACATTTGGCTACGAAGAGCAATTTAATTATTTGACAGTAGAACAGTCAAATTACAGATACGCTTTTATCAATTCTTTCAGCAATTAGAATGGGAAATACCTGTTCTTACCCTTGTTCTGACAAACTGCTCCCTCCTACCCAAATGTTTATATAGTCACATTCAACTCAAAGTGTCTGATAAACCTAAAAATGTGTACAAATTACTCTAAAAAATCATCATACTGAGAAAGTGTTTATGTAGATCATAATTTAAAAACAACCTCCAGACTTTCTGATCATTTTAGCTTTTAAAGCTGGAGCTTCACTTATTTTGATGAACATTAAGACTATCATGACAAGTTTAATTCTGACTTCTAACTCCTGCTTTTAATAATTGAAAAAAACAGCTCATGCTCCTCGGTTCCCATGAATAGGCTTAACATGAATTCAAGAAAGGAAGAAGTTTCTTGCTAGTAACAAGAGCTCAAGATGGATAGTTCTTGCATCCCTTCTCCCCTTGTATCACAAAACAGCTAAGGTCAGCAGGGCCCCTGGTGTCCACCTGCTCCACCTCCTGCTCAAGCAGGGACACCCAGAACAGGGTGTACAGACACATCCAGATTGCTCTTGAAGATCTCCAAGAGATTCCACAGCCTCTCTGGCAGCCTGTGCCAGTACTTCATTATCCACACAGCACCGAAGTGCTGCTTGATGGTCAGATGGATCCTCCCATGGCTCAGTTTGTGCACACTCCTCTTATCTTGGCACCAGGCAACACAGAAAAGAGTCTGGGCCTGTCCTCTTTGCACCACCCTTGTCCACGATTTAAAACACATTTATGAGACCCCACCTCCCCAGCCTTCTCTTCTCCAGACTGAGCAATCCCAGCACTCTGAGCCTCCCCTCATAGGAGAAGTGCTCCAGCCTTTGCAAAAATATCAAACAACTGTCAGACAGAAGTCCTCATGTATGAAGAATGAAGTACATTACTGTTTTAACAACGCTGCTTTGAACACAGTTTGATCCTTCTGACCACCTGACGCAGGTGCATACTGACCAAAGCACAACACTACATTTGTGATCAGATGAAAAGAACCAAGTGGACAAAGCACATCTCCAGTTACAGCCAGTTTTTAAATTAATTGATCATCACCCATCAGCCCACATAGTAACTTCGGACAGTCACCTAAGAGAAGAGAGCTGGAGAGAACCAGGAGCAGGAACAAGGGTGCACCTGTGTCCCATGTCAACAAGTCTCTCCAGAAGACTCAAGACATATTCCCTCACTGACAGTCCCTCAAACCACCAATACTCAAGCTACTTTACCAAACAGGCAACCAGAAAAATTTGGTCTGACCTCACTTTTCAAAGAATAGTCATTAATAATCAAATCAGACCAGATCGTACAAAGCCTTATGGCTCCACAAAACCCAAAGGGTTTCCAAGCCAAACCTAGAAGAAAGCAGCAAGCTTTCATACTTAGTTTTAAGATAAAATAGTCAGAGAAGGGGAAGAATTTGAACACGATGATGGATGCATCTGCCAATCAAGATTTAAACAACTGAATGACTTAAATATTAGTGACATCTCCTAAGCACAGGGCAAGAGATATTCTGTCTCCTTGCCTGAAGATAACAGAACTAGGCAACATCCTGTATGGTGTATCTTGATACATATCTGGTTAGCATTAGCCTGCAAATGTATCCCCTCTACTGAGTAACATAATAGAATTCAAGTTTAAATAGGCATGTGTACCAACCCAGCATAAAAACAGCAAGCTCCATACCAGTAAGAATCTTTATGCCTAGAATGCAAGGTTTATCTACTAAACTTCTGTATCAGTTATCAAATGATTAAAACTCCCTGTGAAATGCAGATACACAAGGTAAAAAGCAGAATACTCTTGATAAGAATCAAGATCCTGAACCTGAGATAGAAGGAAAATGCTTCTATTAATGCAGATTTAATCCTTTTCTTCTTTTTCATTTCGGTACAGTAAGTAGCCCCCGTGGACTTACCCTTCATTAAGATAAATAGAGGCCTGATCTATAGCACCCAGAAGAACCCGTTTCTTGCCAAGCCAGCCTCAAAAGGGGCTTTAAAAGCTCTCTGGATTACAGATGAAATAAACTTACACTGAATCTAAAATACAATTACTGAAACTAAACAAGGAACTGCAAAAAAACATGAAAGACACTTACAACTTCATTTTCAAAAATTTGTGAGGGTCCAATTTGCAATTAAAACAATCAGGCTAAGAGGTAGACGCCAAATAGACGATCAATGTAATTAAGCTGAGTCTAAACTTAATTTAGTCTCGAGATGAGAACTAAAATCAAAGATCAAAAAGTCAAAATGGGTAGAGAGTAGCTGAAATCTAAATACCATTCAGATTTTCCCCTCTGAATAACTTCAAAGCAGCATGAAAATCTCTAAACATTCCACGCATCTCAAACTGCCTCAGAGCTCTCTCCTTTGCAGGTCTTCATTTATGACTCTACGTTGAGGCTGGAAACAAGGTCAGGCCACATCTGACACACAGGCCAGCAGCAAGCAACCCAACAATTATAGCCACAGCATACCTGCAAGAGTCAGGCCGGTGGCATAGGATTAGCAGCTGGCATTGAGGAAAGAGTATCAAAATTTCCCCAGAAATTTGACTGCAGTCAAAATTCAGATGTTCTACCATCCTACAGTCACATCTCCCAGGTCTCCTAGATCAAGCAATTTCTGTGTATCAATTCACCAGCCTTAATCAAAAAACACTGAACCGATACACTGAAACTGAGAATGCATGAGTTCTGTTTTTTAACAGTAACCCTAACCCTAAACTTCACACAGAACAATTGAGCTCCTTCCTCTAAAAGCAGGATACACCGCTGTCACCAATGCAGTCACACCTTCAGATATACAGTCATGAGTATGCTATTTTGAAGCTAAAGCATATGGGTAAATATCTGCAGTGAACAATTGTTCTACGTAATACTCTCATTAGTGTGTGTAAGGTGTGCTGTCCTCATTCCTTCAGGCTAGCTTCTACAAATCCTCAGGGTACTCTATTATTTTCCATTGAGGAGAAAAAGCATTGGTTCCCTGCCTACTTGTGACTAAACCTGCATTTTTTTTTTAGAGCCTTTTAATTAAGTGGTAGCCTTCTCTTGGGCATCAGTACATATTCTGAGACTGCAGTGAATGACAGTCCATCACCACAATTATTCCATGTGACACATCCTGAAACACTTCATGATTACCTTGAGATTTTTCTCAAGTTGAAGATCAACATGCTTTCTAACAGGACAATGTTAGAAGAAACTTGTTGTCATAGTAATAAAGGCAGTGCTCAGAGCTATTAAGACAGCCTGCAATAATTAAAATTCATGCCCATAGCTGGCAAGGCATTTGATGTGGAGCAATGAGGTATGACCTTAAACTTCGGTATCTCCAATCTGCAGAGACTCGCTGCAAACCACATGAATCTCAACATATGTTCTTAATCACCCAGACAAATAAAAAGGGACATCGCTCCTTCAACAAAGCAGTTAAAGAAAAGCAAGGAAACAACACACTTCGGGGCACCATTTTTAATGGCAAACAGTTCTGAAGTTTTGATTTAATTGAAGATTTGCACCACTGTATTATTATTGTTCACTAGTTTCATCAGCTCAAGAACGTTTGGACAGGCAACTTCAGAGGAGCCTCTAAAGACCATGCTTTTGGTGCTGGCAGCTTTGGTTGGTCTCTAACAGACAGCATTTCAATTTCTACTGTTTTTCCTTAAAATGATTATTACCAAAATGATGCCTGAACTGCCCTGCTAAAACAATCCTTGCAGCTGCCCTTCCAGCAAGTATGCTCATTACTCCTTAAGAATCTCTCAGTAGTGAGGATGTACAGGATAATGCAGTGATTGTATCAGCTTACGTTTTTATTTGCTAAGATAGCAAGAGCTGCACCATAAAAAGCTTTGAGCATCCATGGTATTGTATTGATAAATGAAAAGATAAGGTTTTCAACTGGGTAACAACAAAGTTTATATGTTTCAGAACAGCAATCAGCATTCACTGAGTTACACTGAGGTACCCACTTAGGAACTATGACTGCATGTATACACCGCAGCATTACTGCTAGCTGCTCTTGATGAATAACCCTGGAGTGCCACTAGTGCTTCATCAGACCCAACATGAAGTTTGTTGAGTGGCCTCTGTGACTGGGAAGTTCCCCACAAACAGTGAGTCTTCACACTCAAACGGTGCACTACAGCAAGTTTTACACACAGACCATTTTAAAAGATTGATCCACAACTTGCTGAAACTCTCTTGCCTTTCTTGCACACATTTATTTTTCAAAACCGAACGTCTTGCTTGTATTTCCCGTTAGATGCTTACATACAGCTCAAATTTGATCTTCTAAGGACTAGTATCATCCTAGTTTTGTTGCAATACACTTACCTTGCAACACATCAAACCAGTGCTAACAATTGCAAAAGGTGTCTCAGCTCAGTGAACTGCAACCTTCAGATTCTTGCAGTCTAACTTGACATCCATAGCTAGGTATCAGTAGCATGCATTTGTTTCTGTTTCCTCCTTCTAAATCCGATTTTTTAAACTAACTTACTCAAACTGCCTTTGTTTTTGGTCAGTGATCAGACCTGCATACTGAGGTTGCAGAGGAACTCAACTTCGGCAATTGCAATGGGGTGCCCATCAGCTCAGACTAGGCTTACTCATGCTGGCTTGTGTCTGCTGAAACACCACTAGCAAGCACTTGGTGCTTTGCAAGCATAAGCAGCGAGGAAATATTTGTTTCTTAATGCATTTTCTATAATGAAACTTCAAAGAAACAAATGGCCCAGAAAAGTCAATCCTGTTATCTGCAACCATCAGATAATTTGATTAAAAACAGATAAGGCCCTAAGTATTGTTTCAGAACATTTATTAAAAAATATAGAGATGAAGAATCTGAATAAATGATGGCCTGGTTTAAATTACATTAATTCTCAATTTCAAATCTTAATTTCTCTTTCAATGACTTTCGACTTTCATAAAAAAACTAAAGAAACAACCTACTTTTGTTTGTTTTTCTTCAAACCTGAGGGCTCCCTTCCCACAAACATATTCACACTACATACACACACACACACACAAAAACCACACAAATCCATCTGCATTAAGACCCAAACCTCTATAGTCTGCAGTAAATTCTAAGTAAAGCTGTTGATGAGCTAAAGCAACTGTATATACGTATATATTTTGCTTTCCCAGTGGTGTCTGTAATCTTGTGTTCTTGAATCTATTTATAAATAATTTCTCAGCCCAGAAACTCATACTGAAACTTCACTAAGATATCAATACATTTGGAAATAGGAACTGAGAAAAGCTTTTAAAAAATTGCAAGGCTGCTTTAACAGTAACACACAGTGCATCTTCCCAGGTTTTGTTTCAACATTAGGACACTTCTTCGCATCACCTCTGCTAAGATATCTACACTACATAACTGATGTCACTTGTACTTCTCCCCTTTTCTACATATTATTTTTAGGGAAATTAGTAAACTAACTGAAAAGTGATTGCTGAGAGATGGTGGTAGGGCAGAGGCACAGATCAGTACTTAGCAAGGTGACTTTGTTGTTTTTTTTTTTTCAATTTGGAATTTTTCAAATTGGATTCTACAGTGGTTATCACCTAACATTTACAACACACACTGTCAATAAATCAAGTCATTTCTTGCATGAAAAGGGAACTGACCAACAGATTATATTTTATTTCATTTTGTATGAAAAAAATAGAAAAAAACCTTTGAGTACAAAGAAACCAAGCAGGACAGCACATCAAAACAATGATATAGTAATACACACACATGCATTACTCAAACCACGTTAGCTTTCTGTTTGCCAGCAGAAGAACTTGAAGAATTATTATTTCTTCTTCATTGTTCAAAGTCACCAAGGCAATATTCTGTTAACCAAAAGTAGCTTTTCCCTGCTACAAACTATGAGTATCCAGATAAAGAAATGAATAAAACTATGAGTTCAGAAGGTTTCATGCCTTCTCAATCGAGTGCTGTTAGATTTAGAAGAAGCTCTCTGTCACCTGTTACTATGCTGTACGAAGGGGTCACCACCTACTCCTGAACCTTCCATCTCCCAGGTGAACCCCAGCCATCTGTCGTCCCAGTGCTCCAAGACCATTCCAGTGCAATCAGTTCAATTTCAACACCAAGCAGAGAGCAAAACTATGATCCAGACAGTGATGCATCTGCAGGTTCAGTGTACTCCAGCTCAGGCACGTTAAGTATTAGAATCACTCTCGGTGCTTGCAATTTTGCAGCTACAGCCAACACCAATGTCAACCAACCTGTGTTCCCTGTAGCAGTAGATAGCATCAGTGAGAAGTGCAAGTTCTAGCACATACATTCCCACAGGCCAAATACAGAAATAAAAGTCTGTGTGGTTCAGATCTTAACTTTCTTTCCTGTGGTTTGTACCTGAGAACTATTAATACAGTATTGTAAGAAACACTTGAGTTCTTGAAATTAAAAAAAAGTTAGGTTTTTGCTACACAGAGGCAATGATAACATCTCCTGACAATCACTTACTACTCCTTCTAGAGAAACTCACACTGAAAGTAACGAGGCCAACTTGGAAGATTTGTAACAACCCAGCTACACGCTGACACAGAACCAGAACTACCATGACAGTAAAACAACAGAGGGAAGACCTGTTTTCCGCACTCAAATGCGGCTGACCCTGCATTACTGCTGTTTAAACTCACAAGACGACCTCCACACAACTGCGTGGAATGAAGCTCTGGAATAAAGCTTATTCCCAAGGAAAGAAACATCTGTAAAGGCCAGTTTCCTCACAGGGAATACATCCAGAAGTTACTCAGTGCTGGGATAATCACTACCCACACCTGGACATTTCTCTTCATTGTGTGCTCTGACTACAGCCTTTGGTCATTGGTAATCAAATCCGAGAGTATTTCACCAGAATAAGTCTCCATCCCTTCAGAGTGCAACCATACATAACAGATTGTCTTTGTTCCCAACCTGAAGACACAAATACTCTGGACTAATTACTGAAGTATAAAGCTATTCCTGACGGAATAGATTCAACAGTTCTGGCAACGATTTACCCTAATTCATATTTACAAACAGGCAAAAAGCTAAAGTCAGACACAAACTTAATCATATTAGCTTTTCTCTCAAACGTTCAAAGAGTGAACAGTAAGTAAGACTGGGAACTGGACTAACTGTATTTGGTTACAAACACACACGGTGCCCCCTACACCCCTACATATACTGTACAGTTCTGCTAGCTTCAGTATTACAGAACAGAAGGATAATCTAAAATATGGAAGTCCTCCCATCCAGGTGAGTTTAAACAGGGCTCGGAAAAAAAAAAAATGACACCAATTTAGATAATATTAAAAAAGTCAAATCACTAATAATATGAAAACAATTTTATACAACATCCAGTTAGGCAATGTTCTAAGCCACATACTGGCTTAAAGAAAGGATGAAAAACCACACATCTACCCTATAACTGAAACTATTTTCTTGTATAGCAGCTACTAATCACACAGAATACCAAGCAACGTGGATCTCTGGTCTTAGCTAGCATGGCTTTTTGTATTACAGCAAGTAACCAAGGCACAGGTAATAGGAGAAGAATCAACTTTTCTTTTTTTCCTCCTTAAATCTCTGTTTGGGGGAAACACTGGAAACAAATAAATGGGCAAGATGGATCTTGTTTTCAAATACAATGACAATGGAATCCTTTGATATGTAAACAAAAAAGTATTTATTTCAGTAGGTCACTTGCACACTGCAGCTACTGTAGAGCTTCTATACATACTTGCATCTCTTTGTAAAATTCAGCAGAAGTACACAAGTACCAGCTTAAGTCCTTTACATCCCCCTTCAGCAACTGCATGCCTACCAGTAAAGCCTGGTATGATTTCAAATCACTTCTCAGACTTGCTGGTTAGCTCCACTCAACCAAAATCTCATCTCCCTGATCACAAGACAGAAAAAGCACTCGTTTATTCCTATGAACTATTGAGATCCGTTTATATCTTCATCTACAAAAGTCCAAGGCATAATGAATTTAGCTGAGTGTTATAAATTTTGGTAAGTGTCTACAAATAAAGTATTTGTGGGGCGCTGCTGCTTGTGCTGTCCTCTGTTCTTTGTACAGCAAACAGTGCCTAGCCTTCAGTATCTGCTATTTGCATTACATTCATTTGCATTAAATTCATACCCATTAAATATAATTTTGTTGAAAAAATATTACACGAACCTGTGTATTTCTAAACCTACAATCCGGAACAGTATCTTTAAAGAGCCATGTTAAAACACAAGGAAGGAAAGGAAACACAAGGACAACCTTTGTTACAGAAAAAATCCTAAGAAAGCCCATATCAATAGTATATCCCAGAGCATTGCTATATTTGCTGTTCCACACTATGCTAAGGAAGAGCTTCCCTTCTGCACATCTAAGCGTCAGCTAACATACACTTCGGTTACAGCCAGCCACATTAGAATGCAAACTTCATATTACTACTTGTGTGCAATTATTCTATTAATTAAGTTAATGAGTGAGGCACTGAGGTGCTCAAAACTGTCTGGAGGCTAAACAATGCCCATTGGGAATGACAATCACAGTATATTCACCAGTCACAATCTCAGCAGTGTATGGGTCCCCTTCCCACTCTGCCCCCACTCACACGATAACAAAGCATCATCACAGACTTAAGCAATCTGCACTTTCACGTTGGGAAGGCCAACTGAAACAGAAAAATGCATGAACATATTCTCCTGTTGAGATTAATCCCTTCCTTTTTTAATATTCAAAATATGCAAAAGCTTTATCCGCAAATACGGAAGGAAAGGAATTTAGATAGGCATTTTCAGTTAACATTTAAATCATACCACTAGCTCCTGTGGCAGCTTTACACTCTGTCCTTGAAGGACCAAGAAAATCAGTTCTGGTCTCAGCAGCATGTCATTCAGAAACATGAGAAAATGAGTTATCAACCAATATATAGCAAAGGTACCAGTAATCACAATCCCTACAATTGCACAGGAACCAAGATTAAAGTCAAGAAGTAATACTCTTCTTTTTAATGCCACAGCAATACACCATAACTACAGAACACATCATGTTCATTTGCACTGTTATGAACATTTACAACCTGCTACTGTCCTGATCTCATTCCAAGTGTTTTCTCCCCTATTAGCCAAGAAATCAGCTCTTTCCACAGTACTTCAATCATTCTTTTAACTGAACTTGCAAAAAAAATTAAGTTTACAAGTTTTAATGGTTATATCATCTGATGTCAGTAGCATATGTCTTTCTGCACAATAAAACTCATTTGAGTTGCATTAGAAGGAACAGACTTCTGCAAGACAAACACTTCCCTCCCCTCTCGCTCCCCCCACACCAGTAATCACGTGGGGGATGGAAAAAGTGGTAAAGCTGGATGAGCATCGGGACATGCACTTCAGAGGATGAAATATACATAAACTTCTCAGCGCAGCATTTTACGCTCAGGCTGGTATTAACACTGTAAAGTAAATAAACACTGGATTTCCAAATGAAGGAAATCTAATAATTCTGGGTTTTCAGATTAATATGAGAGAACAGGAGTGTGTCATGAGTTAACCGAGTCCTTTCAAATGACTGCACCTTACTGGTAGGCAAAACAAACAGCAATACAGAAAGAAAAAATACTGCAGCAACTGAAAAATCAATTTAAAAAAAAGCAATACTCCAATGTATACCTATACACGGAAATTAGGTACAAAAAAACAAACAAACCTGGCAGCCTTTGATGAAGCATAAGGCCTCCTGATAACAGGTTACAACTAGCACAATAATATCAAGAGTTTTTGAGAAAAAAGCTTCAGAAATTACAGAGAATGATAAAAACCACAATGAGCTGCTAGAAGACAAGTCCCAAACCTCACAACAAGACTAGAAAATAAGACAGATGTACTCCTCGCAACCAAAGAGGAAACAGATGAGTGATTAAGACCATAGCAAGCACACAGTCTCTCAGGCTGTGACATAAAACTAACTTCCTCAAAAGCACCTTTTCTTAGAGCACTTTTTATGAAAGTCCAGGCCAGTAGTTCCAGAACCAGTTTTCTCACAGTCACCCATCACAACAAAATTATAATCATCTAGAAAAATTCCAAATGTTTTTCAGAAGTCTTCAGAAATTTGCCTGGAAAGATTACATGCTTCAGTAATACTTACTTCATGTTCTTGGTTTTCTTGTCCATCTTTGCCACTTTTTCCACTTTTGCCCGATTTTGCAGGTTCCTGAAAAAAAGCTCAGTCTCAGTTATCTTAGGTAGATTTTAAAGCTGAGATGTTTGTTTTTTATTCAATTAGGAGTATTAAAATTGATCGGACCAGCAACGATATTGTTTTACTGGAAGACCTTAATACTGAACTATCATTCTCTACAACGTTGCTTTAAAGATTCTCCATCTTCAGGAAGGTTTTGAGTTATATTTATGCCTCAAAATTCATCAATAAGGTATTCAGATATGGGCTTTTATTATTTAGCTTAGAATGGACAAAGAACACAATTGATTAGAATCATGTCTAAGAATTTCACCTTGCTGTCTTTGGGTTTTAGCCTCAGGAGTATTTACACTTAGTTCTGCCTTAAAAAAAAAAAATTCTTGGAATACACATTTTATACTTCATTACAGTGCCTGCTCTAGATGGTCTATGCATGTAGTTTTAAAGCAGGCCCACCGCTCAGATTCTCCACTCTCTGCTGTACCCGCAGCTTTAATCAATCCACAGCCACTTTGTGAGACTTGCTTTTCTAAGAACAGCAAAGTTCGAATGCGTTCAGTCTGACCAGCGGCAAGAATATCGGGGGAAAAAAGTTAAAACCCAAAAGCAACGTGAGTCACAACACACGTCTAACTTTAAAACATTACTCAAAAGCTAAAAACCAGGCAGAAGGCAAACAAAAAGGGTTCAGCGGGACAGCAGCTGGATGAGACAGGCTCTGTACATCACTGCTCCTGCTCTCCCCTCGTTCCCACGACAGCTAATTACTTATCACGGAGTGCAACCCAGTTAAGTTTACGTCGGATTTATAACTTTTCTGATACTTCCACTCGCCCTGACAAAACAAGCGGGGCAAAGCCACATCCACCTCAGTCCGCTGTCAGGGAGAGGGGACGGGAAGGGAAGGCCCCGCTGAGCTCTCGCAGCGATTCCCCCAAGCACAGATTCAGCTTACGGCCGGCTCGGGACGGCCCCCCCTCCCCGCACACCCGGAGCCGCCTCTCCCCGCTCACTCTTCCGCCAGCTCCGCTCAGCGCACGCTTCCATCTCCTCCCCCGCACGCCAAACCCCGGCCCCTCCCCCCGGCCGCCCCCAAGCCCCGCACACCGGGACCCCGGGGCGAGGTGAGGCGAGGCCGGGACTCCCCCGCCGCCACAGCAGCAGCAGCCCCAGGGTCTCCACCAGCACCAGGGGCACGGTCAGGTCAGCGGTGAAGCGGACCCAGGCGATGGAGTCGGAGAAGCTGTCCCAGGCGGTGCTGCCCAGCAGCACCGCGGTCACCGCGGTCAGCCCCGGCAGCGGGGGCACGGCGTCGAGGTTGGCAAGGGGGCTGCGCCAGACCAGGGTGCCGTCCT
>JAOWBP010002559.1:43709638-43722516 GCA_028571105.1 Tragopan temminckii | reverse complement strand
GGGTGTGCTGCATAGTTAGAGACCATTTTCATCACCTGGGTGAGTTATATTTTTCTTTTTGTGTATAAGTGTTGGTTTACCTGTGAGTGCTTTGCTTGGTATCACCAAGAACATATCAGAAGTTATTTTGCTTTTTTTTTTTATGAGCAGAACAGCTGAGATCAAGGCTTCTGTGTTCTAATGTCATCCTTCTGTAAGAAAGCCTGAACAGTTTGTATAGGTAAAGTAGTTGTGCTTGGATGTTAAACTGTTGTGGTTTTTTTATTTTAGTTATTGCTTACTTTAATACTGTGAGACAAATCATGTCTTGTTCTTCCAGCATAATTACACATTTTGTAGTACTTTACTAATACAGCTGTCTTATTCAGACAGATACTTTTTTTTACAGCCTTGCCTGATTTATTGATGTAAGTCAATCCTGAAATCAAATTCAACTTCTGAGTTTGGTTGTTGTGTGCTGTTTATTTTTTTAACTAAAGATAAGATGTGGAATAAAGTGGGATATGAAATGTATAGCTTGAAGAATAAAAAGAACAACGAATATCTAAACTAGAAAAGCAATTGCAGCTCTGACTCTAAAAATCAAAGTCTTCCATAGTCACTGTCAATTGGAGTACGTGCATTATAGTGATATTCCAGAAGCCTGGAGATTGAAGGATAAAATACAGAAAAATCATAACTTCGGTTCTTTCTTTTCTTACCAACTTTGCTGATTCTGTTTTTAAGAAAAAGTCAGCTCAGCCCACTGATATGCTTCAGAACCTGAAATTCACTTTTTCTTTGCCCAAGCAGAAGCTAAAAATACTTAATGGTGTTTGAAAATATTTCATAGATCAGACTTTAGTATCTCTGATGCTGTACTTGGGTTTCTTTTCACGTGGGCTCTTGGTCATTTCTTTAAGGATCATCTGCCAGCAGTTATCTATTCTGTTGCTTGCTAATGTACTTTCAAAAATGAAACTAAATGGGCCTGCACACTGATGCATTCAGCCAAGTGTCCCAGTTAGTACAGACACTATGTAGTAATAGTAATAATTTGAGTAATCACAGATGTGTTCTGGCGTGATAGCTATTTATTTACTACAAAAGTTTCATAAAAAAAATGAAATTCTCTTATGAGGAAATCAGAACTAAGCTTAAAGTTAATTTTAGCAGTCAAAGGGAGAAAAAAAACCTGATCTGAATGAAGCAATGCATAGTATAGGATATCTGATAGACTGAATGTATTGTTAGTGTTTGGAGGTCATGTGAATTTTATTGCTTAAATAGCAGCAGCAACTGGTAAACTGTAATGCTAGCGTGCTGATATATATTGCTATGAAAATCTATTAAAATGCAAGTAAAATACATTTACAAAACAACCATGGTAAGTGATTTTTGTCCCAGTAAGTACAAGGCACAAAGAAGCAGTTTGCAAGAAAAATCTCTTGTAAATTGGTTTGGGGTCTGCTGGATTTAAAATTACTCCAACATGTTTCATTTTAAACCAAGAATTTTGTATTCATTTAAAATTAAAATGACCTCATGAAATTCAACAGAAATTGTAATCCTTACTGAATATGAGCTACTGTTTGAAAGACCGATGTAATACTTCAGTTGGGAAGCAGGAAAACTGAAGGTTTTGCTTTTCATTTTTTTTCCTATAAACTTCTAGTTGCTTTTTCTAGTAACTTCTTGCTGTACTGATAAAAGCCTTTAAGTTTTAGGTGAGGTCCCAAAATAAAATGTTTTGTGATGCAGTTGATGAAGGCTGGGAATAGATAAGAACTATTTACACTGATACTTGCACGAGAGCATAGAGAAAGCATGGTGTGTTTATAAGAAAAGAAATATCTAGGAAAGATAACAGATTTTCTTGATTATTAATTCATTTTCTGTAAATCCAGTTCAGATCTCTTCCTGAATTTGTTATACTAGTAAAAATGCAACTGGATCAGTTTGTGTGATTTTATTAAATCAGTATGAATTTTATTTCACAATTTCAGTGTTAACTCCTGTCAGGTTTTTTCCTATTTTTTTTTGACAGTGTAGGAAAAACACATTTACAATTTCTTTAAAGAATTCTGGGGGAGAAAGCTTTTACAGCCTTCTTAAGTGGGCCTGCTTCTTGGCTTCACATCCATTACAGTTTGATTTTTTTTTCATATCGTATATTCTAATTCTTCTCAATGGTAGATTTAATTTTTCCTGTGCTTCCTATAGACCTTGTTCTGGTGGATAGATGGAATAGTACATGATCATCTTAAAATTTTGATGTAACAAGAGAACTACTGAGTCCTGCACTCTTTCAGGTCCTTCTTTTAGGTCTCATTTGCTGAGCCACTTAATAATGTTTGCTTTTCTCTCTTGATAAAGTTCTGTAAATATCTGCTGCCTATTGCTAGGCTAACTGACTTTGTAAAAGCAGACAATGCAAAATAGCTGAGTAAATACACACATTGAAATATTGCAGTATTAATAATATAAATAAGATCACGAACACATAATAGATGTAAAGGAAAAAAAAAATGCTGTTTTTGAACAGAGAAACAGAGTTCAGTGAACAGGGAACATGATGTTCAGTATCAGGCACAGATCTCAATGAACTGACTGTGCTCCACTGTGGAGTTCAGCTGTTGAAAACAAGTGCCAAAAATATGTCCTGCCCTTCTGATTTAAAAAAGAAATAAAAAATTAAAAAATGCCTACATCATAATGAGGCTAAATTTTGGTTTTGTCTAGTCCAGAAATCTGTGTTTTAATTGTGAACATGGAAAAAACTTATCTATGTGCTGCATCAGATAGAGCTTCTGGGGATGGCTGGGATAGTTTCTCCCCTTTTCCTTTCTTTTTACTGTTGAGTATGATTTACTGTATTTGATACAGTGTACTCTTGAAGACTGTGCAAGTCTTTTACTAAGTTCTGTTTGTGCACTCTAAGTGAGGTCCATAGCTTGTTCCTCTGTGCTTTGCATAAGAAGGAACCAGTATGCTTACAGGGGTGAGCATCTTATTCCCTGTTATTTTCACAAGTGAATGTACCTGATCTTGTTTTTAAATTGGTTCCTGATCCTCAGCAGCCCAACAGTCAGTTTTATGGTAAGAGTTTTGAGTCTGATACCTGTAACTCTCACCAATAGCTTCACTTTTCATTGAGGAAATGATATTATTTTAATGTTATCATGAAATGGGAACATTCTAAAAATAATGAGAGGGAAGACTTCAAAAATCATGAAAACAAAGGTGTTGAGTAGCAAGTGTTCTAAAAAGTGCATTGAACCTTTGGGGAGCAGGCAGGCTTTTTCACTATCTGTTATTGCCCGTGACGCCTGTCGAAGAGATGACATTTCTGTAAACCATTTTCTAACTCAATAAAAAATGAATTACTTTCATCTGACTACTCTAACTACACCAGCAGTATATAGGTTTTTTTAAAGATGTCAGAGTAATTCTCTGATATCTGATTACAAAAGAGCTTAGTTTAATTCTAGGCAGCCATGTGTAGCAGGGCAGAGTATTCCTGCATTTCCTCTGTACTGAGAGCACAGCTTGATCATGGTCACTCAGTTTAGAGAGAAGAAATGGCAGATAATGTACCCAAGCATGTGTTTGGAAAGACCAGCTCTGAGTGAGTGGTGATGTGGCAGCTGTTGGACCACCTGAGGCTGCTGTGGTCTGTCACATCTCACAGGTGCTCCTGGAGCAGAACATGCATTTCTGGCATCACTGCAATAAAACTTATTTTTCTGCCATATATCAGACCACTGCATGAGGCTGTATCCTTCCATGAGATTCTCACGTAGGACACTCAGCCTGAGGCAAATTCATTTCACCCACTGAAAACAAATAGCATACTAAATACTCTTGCAAACTAATAATAAAGAATTATGGCATTTGATTTTTCTGATTTTTGTTGAAAAAAATGTTCAGGATTTTTCAGGAGAAAAAAACATATTTAACTGCAATATAATTACTTTTTATTTCTTAAAGCCACCACAAAATGACCTGAACTTTATAGCAATTCCATATATTTAATATGGATGCATAGTAATATGACAACACTATCCTCTAGTGGCAGTATGTGTTAACACGTCTCAGTCTGCATCAGTGTGAGTTTACGTGTGCTGAGAAGATGGAATGTAACCCACATCAGCATTTATCCATTCATAGTTTAGTTTTACACGACACAACAAGAAATAAATAGCCAAATGCTGCATACAATGCAATGATAATACATACATCAGCAACCAGCATCAGCCACACAATGTATATTTTCATGTGACTGTCAAACAGGGTGTATATCTGATTTCTTGTAATCAGGCAGTTGAACCTCTGTGGTTCTATTCAGATGTGGTAGCTGTTTCATAGCTACATCATTTTCATCTCGTAAGGTTACAGTAAGTCTTTAGCCTACAATAAATCTACTAAAGTCTGCATTAAAATCTATCTCTCGTGGTGGGCTTGCTTAGATCTGGTATCCACAAGCACATAAAGCATCCTGATTTTTAAGTCTGATAGCTATACATCTTGTGTATAGCTTAAGGGAAGGGAAGGCAAACGTTGTGTAAGAATAAACTCAGAGTTCAAATCATTGTTTCTTTTTCAAAAGGAGCAGTCTAGAGTGAAAGTGTGTTTAATTTTTGCAAAGGTAGAGGTTACAAAAAAAACTTTTGCACATCCTCTAGAAGTTTGGAAGGCTATCTATGTTAAATTCCTATGATTCAGAGTCTTTCAAAAAAATATTTGACACATCAGAATTCATCTAAATATTTCATAATATATTTGGGGAATGAAGAGGTTATGATACTCCTTACTCATCTATGCCCCATGTAAAAGCAAGGTGAAGCAGGAGACAGAAGAGACCTTGTTAGTAGATACAACTCTACCTTTTCATACAGAGCGGTCCCTGGAAACAACAGTCAGAACAAGTGGGAATTAACATCTTGATATTTTTACTATTGTGATTTTTCTTTCAAAGACCACTTGGCTTACAGCCAGCTCCCTTGTCTAGTAACTCCAATTAGAGGACAGCATGGCTTGCTTAGCAGCGTTTTCATTTATCTTCTCTTTAGACAGTTATCAAATGTTTTAGTATATGGGTTTGTACATCTAAAATGCTGCTGCTTAATACACCATAAAATATAGCCATTGGTTACTAGAGATTGGCTATACTTACTTTGATATGAATTTCTACAAGCTGCTTGTACTTTATAAGTGCTTTTAATCCACAAGTGGATCTGCTCCTGTTGTGTCAAGTTGTTTTTCTGTTAGTCTGTTCAAATCGCTTGAAGTAAATATTTATTTTACTTTTCATGTGATTGGTATTTAAAAACCAAAAGGAAAAGTAAAAACTTAGAAATGCAGTATTTATTTTCTTAGCATTCAATTTATATTGCCAAATGTTTGTTTTTCTTTCCCTGAGGTCTGCGCTTTGAGCAAAGGAGATACTTGAACTGCACAGTTCATGTGCACAGTCGAGTCATTGTCCTGTTGTCTTCGTTTTACAATCCCCTCAAGCACTGTTTGCTATAATGGTATTAACTACTGTGGTTTCCAGTGTGAAAAACATAATTATTGTTCTGTAGCTACATTTATGTTGCAGATTTCAACTGACAAATGATCCTTTCTGATGAGACAACAGCTATTTTTCAAGTGTCAGTGAAACTCCTAGTAATGTAAGTAGTGCCCCACTAAGGGTTAGATGTAACCATTCAATGAGTGTTAATTTAAAAATGTCCTGTGAAGAGGTCAGATGTTATTAGATGTGAAAGATGCTATTCAGTGGCTAGTAGCGAGTTATGAATCAGAAGCAACAAGCTTCATTGGTTTTCTTTTGGTTGGCATTGCTTGTGATGGGGTGCAGACAGATCACAGAACTGTAATGAATTAACTGTATATATCCTGTCCCCTCAAAACATAGCTAATGATGAAATGCGCTGACCAGTAGTTTTGTTTGTTACCAGTGCCAATGGCCAATGAAGACTGTCTTGTCCTTTTTCTTCTACAGGTTGTTCTCTGAAAGCTGAGCATTGTCAGTAAGAAATAGATGAATAACTCACAATCGCTACCTGTGCTTTGTGTTCTATGGATAAACTAAGCAATGAGAAATACAATAAAGGAAGAATAGCAACTATATGCCCTGGCAGAAATGCCTGCGTGCATCTTAGAAAAAGGAACTGTTCTGAGGGAAATACTTAAGCACTAAGTATATACTTAGCTGTATGTTAGTGACAGGCTGCAGTGTGCTTCAGTGAAGGTGGGCTCAACGTAATAGGTGATTAAATAATGTTTTTTTTCCTTATACTATGTGCAAGTAGGCCTGTGTTGTAGAGAGAAGAAACTTGTCACCACCCAGCAGCTCAGGCTGCCCAGGGCCCCGTCCAACCTGGCCTTTAGCACCTCCGTGGAGGGGGCACCCACAACTTCTATGGGCAGACTATGCCACGGCCTCACTGCCCTCTAACATTTAATCTAAATCTCCCCTCTTTTAGTTTAAAAACATTCCACTTTGTCCTATCACTATCAGACTATGCAGAAAGTTTGTAAGTTCTCCTCAAATACTGGAAGACCACAGTGAGGTCTCTCTGGAGCCTTTTCTTCTCTGGACTGTACAAGCCCAGCTCCCTCATCCTTTCTTCTGTCCTCTGATCACCTTCATGGCTTCCTCTGGGCTTGCTCCACTTGCCTAATTCTCTTGAATTCTGTGTTACTGTGCATGTTGAACTTACAAAACTGTAAAAAGTTGGAGTTTACTGTTTTATGGGTTATGATGTATTTTAGTGTTCTTGTTGGCTAAAAACAAACTTGATATCATGTTACTGAAAAATGCATGCTTACTTGATGAGTCAATATTTTTTGGAATATGTTATCTTTCTTTGTAGATATTTTGCCTTGAAAAGGGACCTTTGAAGATTTTCTTGAGATAAATACTTTATTTACATATTTATTGTTTTGTTTGCTATGACTTATAATGTGTAGTTTCATATGTTCATAAGAAAGATAACTGTTGTGGATGGAAACTAACTACTCTATGCTGCACTTATTAGAGAAGATCTAGAGTATATTTACTGATGTAATATAGATACAATGTAGTGATTTAACAGTGACTTAAGATTTGAGATGACTGGATACACCGGGTAATTTCTGCATAGAGGGTAGAGTTAAACATACACTTATAGGGGACAATCCTGTTGAGCCATGAGGATCAGAGTGGACCTCATTGTTTCCTGGCTCCTTGAATCACAGAGGTAGGGAGCCTAGGTGAGCTGGATCCACTCCTAGTCCCAGACTTGGTCATCAGTTTGTGCGTATACATGCCCTTAGACATAATGTAAGATATAATCTTAGTAAAGCTAACAAAGCTTACAGTCAGTTTAAGATGTTTTAGGCTTTGTCAGCGTTTCTGAGATCACAGTTAGTCACTTGATGAGGATCGGTATCAACAAAGGATCTTGACATGAAAAAGTACAGATCTCCACACAGATATACGCTTAAGAGGTGTTCCTACTCGAGGGGAGATCCTGTCATGCAGCCCACTGCTGTGTGGGAGAACCCCAAAGGGCTCTTGAGCTGCTCAGTATTTACAGGGTTAGATGATTGACTTGTAGTCATTGGTTGCCTTTTAGGTGCATGCTCAGTTGGCTCTCAGCTGTTGAACCAGGTGTCTGCTATCAGCTCTTCCAGCCCCCCAGTTTGAGACAGATTTGCGGTCATTAATCTGTCTTAGTAAGAGTGTTATCAGTACTGTTGCTTGTTGTCCTCCTGTGCAAGGCCAGGGCAAAGGAGGGAGTTGAAGGAAAGGGAGGGAAATGCAGGAGAGCACGCTATCGCAGTACCTTAAATACAAATACAGGATTTTGAAACATTTGAAAACGTTACACTACAATGCTTCACAGACAGATGTAATAATGGCTTAGTATTTAGGATTCTAGTGCATCTTTTTCTGTGTATCTTTGAAGTATAGAATAGGTGTTAGAAGAACTCTATAATAAATGTGGACTTTCTCATCTATTATCACATTTTAAATTGAGGCATGACTGTTAGCTCTGCAGAATCGAATTAGTAGAAGTAACAGTGTCTTTCTTTGCTGACCTACAACACAGTTAATTTATATACTCATTTAATATTTAGGCTATCTGCTGAGATGTGCAAGAAGAGTAATGGCAGCACATTCTAAAGGATTACAGGAAATAAAAATCCTCACGCATAGTTTGCACAGGTCACTGAAGAGCTATGCCATGAGCGGATAGTTGTTGCGTGCTAATGGCCTGGAGAATGTGAACTTAGAGCCTAGCAGAGGCATCCTCTATTTCCAGTAATAACCACACAAACCAGCCCCTGTTACTGGTAGTGCAACTGCAGGTTATGTGCAGCGATTGGAATGTTAGCTCTTTTATATGGTGAATATGTCACTTCACAATTGGCTTCACTGAATTTGGTTCATTAGGTCAGGTGCTCTTCAGTATGAATTAGGACAACGTTTGCCCTGGATAAAGAAGAAAAAAAAAGTCCTATTGTGTTGGTAACCAGAAAAAAAGAGAAATTCAGTGTGTGACAGTGAAAAGAAGAAATAAATACAATGGGGAGATTGATTTGGATTTGTGGAGGCTGTTTTTTCACTGCTTTTGAGTTATGCCAGTGGGAAGCATGTGTTCTTCCTCTCTCTTTGCTGATACTACCCCGTACATCTGGAAGCAATTGGCCTTAAGAAAAGGCCCTGACTTCTCCGGTTAGAGAAAGCAGACCAATGGTATGAGGCAGAGCTGTGACAACAAATCTGCAAGCCTGTCTTCACTGATTTCATATTGTCATATTAACTTTGATACAAATTTTCAGTACCAATTCACTCTTATGTGTGTTACTGCCTGAGCTAAATACCTGAAAAGTATTAAGAATTACTTTTCAATAAAAATCAAATAGACTCCATGCAAACTAGCCAGGAATTGATTTAAATAGAAGCAGGTGCATGAGAGTCCAAACTTTTCTCAGGCTCAATAAAGTATAAAAGTAAAGTACATTCTTTGTCAGGTAATGTGACAGAAAGCAGAATCCTCTGCCAAGTTGTATTTCTAGTTGACTGAGTAAAAGTGCCATGTGACTTCCCATTACATAAACAGAAGAAAACTAGAGACTGAAGAGTTGATAGTTAAATACCATATTTGATGCTGTATTTTTCATACCAATTCATTTTTAAAAATGAGATTGTTTTCAGTGTACTACTTAATGAGATTTGTGAGGAAAAAGTCCCACGCTGTTCTTTCATTTTGTATTCTTAAAGCAATGATCCTAGATAGGAAATAAATAAGAAATTGCATTGTGGATGCAGTAGTTCCTCTTGAATTCAACACAGACATAAGATATAAACTGATTATATCCCAATGAAGAGGTTCCAAATCTTAAATGAGGAAAAGGAAATTTTTGAGCTGTGAGGCTGAAAAACAAGCTATGTCCCTACCTCTTTTTTTTTTCTTTAAACAATGTTGCATATTATCAATAGTATAAATGAGAAAGCAACTACTAGTTTATTACCAGGTAGACCTGAATACCAGAACATGGCTGCTCACTTCTATTTAAAAAAAAAAAAAAAAAAATCAATAGCCCTATTCTCTGCATTAGGGTTATGTATAGGATTAAGTGCTCAACACTTAAAAACAAACAAACAAACAAAAAAAACCCACCACAACAAAAAAAACCCATGATCTGGCTCTGGGAGCCATGAACTATTAAATTTCAAGCCTCAGGTTTTAAACTGAGATCTTCTAGAGGCAAGAAGAGAATTGTTCAGCTTGTAAATGACACAATTTCTGGGTGCATATTTCTTTATTGGCTTTCTCTGAGGCATCAGTTGCCAGGTATGCTTGGAAGGACATAGTGCTGAAGCATCCAGTGGATTGGTTTGGCATGGCATTGGTTTGGCATTCTGTTTTTCTATTTTAATAAGTTCCCAAATCAAACAGATGTGAAATAATAATAAAAAGTCCTAAATAAAGAAAGTCATAAATGTTTTGGTCAAAATATCCTGTAACCAAAGTATTAGCAGATAGAAGAGCCAAAGTGCTTTTCCAGGAAGTGTCATTTTCTGTATTAGAGCAGCTCTCTACTGGGAAACAGTGCTACAGGTCCAATTGCTTCAAGGGTAATAAGCAATTTAACTAAATAAAATAGTGGTACAGTTTTGTAACAGTCTAAAATAATGTTAATTCTTAAGTCTCCTGAATAATTATGCCTGTCTCTGTTTTCTTCAGGACTGAATGTGTATTCTTCATTGGTTTTTAGAGATTTTTGTATGTCAATCATTGAATTCCACCTTCTTTTTTATAGTCTGAGGTTAGTCATGTATATAGAGGATTAAGCAACATTAGTCAAATGTTATGCTTCCAAAAATATTTTGCTAATCACTAATCTTATTATACAGTTTTTGTGTTTGCTTGTTTAATTTGGTTCTGAAGCAAATTCATTGCTCCTAATATTTTTGTCTAGATTAAAAGACAAACATTCACATGATTCTCATGTCTAGCAGTTCCTTCATTAAATGATTATTGTTTCTAATATCACTATTTTCAATAATTTACTACTCAAAAGATGTTTTAAGTATGTAGTTTGAGAAGCATGGAATGCGGTGTGTTATAAATCATATTTCTTTTAGAGAATAAGAAACATGACTTTAGTTTGTCTGTTAGTCACAACATCCTTCAGTTTCTCTGTTAGCTCCCCAACTGTTTCTTATGCCTGGACCCATGCACAGTGACTTTTACCCTCAAGAAGCGTCTCATTTTCCTGCCAAATCAATGCTGTTTAGCACCTTACATTCTGTTCTTTAAAAGCATTAAAGAGGGTGAACTACTAAGCCAGTTCCCCTTAGGTTTTGAGAATGTGACTCTCTAATCTCGTGTAAAGAGGCATTAACAATATTAGTCACAGTATTCTGCTTTTACTCTGCTCCTGACCAGTCCTTCATGTAGTGGTCTTTGCACAAGCAGAAATCTCACTGGCGTTAATACATTTAGAAAATTGTTCTGTGAGATGATTGAGTTTTGTAGAACAGTGCTGTTCTTACTTATAGACACAGCATCAGTTCTTTTTTTTAACTAATGCATATGAGAGTTATGTGTTTAAAAAAAAAAAAAAAAAAAAAGAATCTCCTGAAAAAACAAAGCTTGCAATCTTGAATCAGCAGAGTGTTTTATGATAGGGATGCCTGGGTAGGGAGCAGGGGGAGGATTTGGAGCATCTGGGCTTTATAGCTGTAAATAACATAATTTATTTGTAATCACTGCTTGTGTAAGAATTATATGATAAAGCCACTAAAACAATATTTCATAACACTTAATGATACTGGATGGATTTTCTTGGCAAACACCCTGCAGGAAGATGCTGAGAAGTTTCAGGTTCTAAATGCAGCCTTACATCAGCACTTGCAGTGTTACAAGTCCAACCCCCTGCATTGAACAGGGACACCCAGAGCACCATCGAGCCCCATCCAGCTTGACCTTGGCTGTCCCCAGGGATGGAGAATCCACCACCTCTCTGGGCAACCTGTGCCAGTGCCCCACTAATAGGTGTATTAGCCTGACTAACATAAATAACATTCTCTTATATCCAGCCCTCAATGTTTTTTTTGAGTGCTCAAAATTTTTATTTGTTCTAATGTTTAATATCATTTGAAGGTTATGTAAATGAAGTATTTTTCTTCAGTTGTATCTTTGCTGCTTATGTTCTTTACCGATTTCAGTGAAATGCAAAAATTTATTTTGTGTTACAAGAGTTCTGTCAACTGAGTGATAGAATGGTTTGGGTTGGAAGAGACCTTTAAGATCTGGTTCCAACCCCTCTGCTACAGGCAGGGACACCTCTCAGTAGATCAGATTGCTCTAGGTCCCATCCACCCTGAAGTGTGGGAGCATCCACAGCCTCTCTGGACAACTGTTCTGGTCTCTCACCACTCTCAAAGAATTTTTTCCTAATATCTAATCTAAATCTCACCTTTTTCAGTTTAAAGCCGTTTCCCCTTGTTTTGTTGCTACATGCACTTATAGAAAGTCGCTCTCCAGCTTTTCTGTGGACTTTCTTATGGTACTGGAAGGCTGATGGAAACTACAGATCAAAGATTTATAAAGATTTAAAATGTTTAAAGCATTTAAATACGTATTTCTTCTTAATATTCAAAGTCTAGATATGTGCACCTATAACTTGTTTAACACTTCATATTTTTTTGTTCCAGCTTTAAGTGTTTCAGATTCCAATTAGATTACATTTGATGGGTTGCTGGTTGGACCAAATGATCTTAGTGGTCTTTTCCAACCTTAATGATTCTCTGATTCTGTGATAATCTTCCATCTGAACTCCTCTAAAATCCTGTGGGAAATATATTAACAATTTCATAACAGGAATTTTAAAGAAATAATATCAAAATATTTATGTAATTACATGCAGTGCAGGCTCTAGTAGTGAAGTCCAATACATTTAAACTGATATTCAATATTAGATGCTAAACAGTGTTTCCTAACTCATTCACAAGTTTGTAAATCAAATTGCTGAGTATCTTCCAAAAAAGTTCAAGTTGCTTTTGTTTTGGAATCTAAAAATGTAATTGGAAATGTAACTTTCAAGCACTTGTGGATGATTTGCAGTGAGTTTTATTAGTCCATTTCATCTGTAAATGAAGTCTAGAAGCAGCTCGTGAGTTCTCAAAGCTCTCACCTCCAATAAGTTTATAGAAATTTCTTACATCAAGTATTGCATTCTGCTGTGGTATCAGTGAGCTCCTGGATCCTATGTGACAGTCAGAACCAGATGGATACATATATCAACCCTGTATCCCACCCATCTCATTTGCATTGAAAGGAAGCTCCAGTACACGAGCAGGAAGCTCTCAATTCAGATGGTTTTCCAACCTGAGC
>JAOWBP010002559.1:43679203-43709538 GCA_028571105.1 Tragopan temminckii | reverse complement strand
GGGTTGGGGGGGGGTAGGATGGCAGGGTGTACCGTAGTCCCCTTTTCTGCATAACAAGCCTTGACAATTCAGTCATTCCATGTTTTAAAATACAGACTTCCTTACAGACCACGGCAGATTAATATCTCGGGGACAAAAATATAACACTTACTGATGTATTTTCCAAACTTGAAAATTTTGATGAAGCTTTTAGAACTACAAGTGCATTATTTATTTTTTTTTCAGAATTATCTTTGTTTTTCAGGTTGACGATTTAGAATTTTGAGACTAGTGGTAGGTATAGATGTAAATTGTGAAGTGCTTCAAGGAAAGATGACAGTAGGCTACAACATATACTCGTCAGGTGAATATTGTGCAGTTTTCAAGTAATCCATTGTGCTTGAGCATTTTCGGATCCCTTTCTATCCAGTCTGAGTGTGTGTTTTCAGGAGTTCAGTTTTAATGTTGAGCTGATTGTGCTTTCCTTTTTATAGTGTTTTTCTTTTTTTTTTTGCTGCAGAGGAACGTTAATAGTAGCACTAGCAAAGAGAACTAAGCAGTGCAAGGGGGCAAATGAGGATAAAGGCCCTGTACTGCAGAGTGCTGAACATGTTTTGAGGTGTTTACTGCCATTAACTCCTGTTGACTCCTACTCTGCATGCAAAGAGGGTAAATTAAAAGAATGTGTGTATGTGCATGTGTGTGGAATCAAAGAACCTTATTTAACCTATCCCTGGGTAATAGCCAAGTGCTTTAAGTCAAGACAACAGTCAGATGCTTTGGGGTATGAAAGGTGCTTAACACAGAAGAAAAAAGGAATATAGCTGCTTTGGTTTTGATCTTGCTCATGTGATAAAAGTTTCAGTGGCTTACAGTCCTTCTAGCAGGTCCAAAGACCTGCCCTAATTATATTTATATAAAGTTTACTAAATATTTCAGTATTATTAATAATGGCAAGATCTGAACTCATTAAAGGTGGGAAATGGTAGGATTAATTTGCTTCAGCTTTTATTTGCCAAGAGAGCATTTTCCCAGCATATTCTTTCTCCATATATTTTAGCTTTGTAATTGTGGATCAAAGCATACCCAGCTTTGGTTGTATTAAGTGAATCTTACTGAAATAGAAACTCAGAAATGCATTTTCTGCCAGAAAATGTAACTGGAGAAGTCACGATTGAGTTCAGCTTATTAAATCTGTTTACTCAGTGTGCCTAAGTCCTTTTGGAATTTAAAAACAACAAAACACATGGATGTGCTTGTACACTGGGATGTGACAAGTAGTGCATTCTTAAAGAAATATTCCTGGGAGATAGGTTTGAGAAGCATTGTCAATACAGTACAATAAACAAGACCTCATAAATCCACTGCCTGGAATAATGTCTGGCTCTATCCAATGAAAATTCTTCTGAAATTGTGAATTGCAAAGCTTCATGCTTTACATTCGTGTGAGTATAAGAATTCCATCTGGTCCCATATCCTGATTCTGGAGATTGCCGCTATTTTTGTGCCTTCAAAAGAAGGTGAAGAATTTTGCAGGAAACTGCTGTGGTCTGGCCTTGGTCTTTCCCTGATCTCTAATTGTTAGACTGGTTCAAGTTTTTACTAGCTCTCTCCACATTATGGATATAACTAATTTATAATGATTGTGAGCATTCACTGTATTTACTGTCCATATGAATATTTGAATATAAGTTTGGAACCTCATTTACTTCACGTCATTTAGTATATAAGGTCAGCCACATGAAATGACACCAAAGCTCTATCTAGCTCATTACTGCCTCTCACATCCTGTGTGAGTTTTGTTTGGTGAGCCCTATTATTTGCAAGGTAACAGATGACATTTTCTGTTGACCTTCTTAAAATCATTAGTGACATTCGTAATTGCAGCATTGACATCAATCATCTCTTGTTTTCCATCTGATCTGTTTTGCAGTGAAGCATTTTGGTGTGTTTGTTTCTCTTTTGTGGAAGTTGCTCCACACTTTTACTTTTGTCACCTTTTTTATAGAATTCCATAGTTTATTTTAGAAACTAAAATTATAAGGTTTTTTTTACTTTTTTTCTGAGCTGAGGTGTTAGAATTGCATACTTGGTTGATTTGGGAACATCGTAGGTCTACATCTCAGAATTATTTTCTGTCATTTTCCTAACTGTTTATCTTGTTTACATTTTTGAACCCTTTTAACTGCTGTTTTCAAAATATCATCTATAATGACTCCAAGACAATCTTCCAGTATACTAATAGTGATCATCTTTTTACATGCACTTCTCTTGTGTACTGCACAGCCTTAATTGATTTTATGCATCCATTATCCACTTTATAAGTGCTGGAATGATGGTCTTGGATAGACCAAAGGTCAACTCTAGTCCAGTTTCCTGACACAACACTGGCAAAGATGAAATGCATTGAGGGGAAAAGCAACAGCATTAGAACAGGGGAATCATGTATTGTTACTTTGTCAGAATATACTCCCCAGCTCCAGCATTTTGTAGCTCAGGAAATTCCAGCGTTAGAGATACTGTCTTTGTAGTTAATGAATTTTATTTCCTGTTGCTCAGTGTGGTATGATTCTTCTGCAAATACTAGCAGAAAGTTTTAGATTTGACTGTCCTAACTAATTTTAATCATGAATAATGTTTTCTCCTATTTTATCCATATGCTGTTGGTCTTGACTGAAATAATTATGCCAAGCAGTATTCATCAAACACTTAAGTTCAAGTATGCACTCAGTTAATTGATTACTCTATTTTGTTTTTTGTTAGATCAAATGTAGTTTATGCTTTTTCCAGTTGTTTTTTAAAATCCCAAACTGTTTAATTTTTTCCTTTGACATGTTAATAATTTTTTCATGCAAGGTACTGAGCTTTTATTTGAGGAAGAAATGAATGAAATCTGAGCCGTCCTTTAACTTTTTTAAGCCAAAGCATGCTGCTGACAAAGCTGCAGAAATTCATGGTTATTCCAAATGCATTCTCTCCCAGCTGCAACAGTTTAAGTAATTCACTATTTTTTGAGGAGATGTGAATAGGGATAAAAGCGGGAAGAACTGGTAAGTGCTTTAATTTTCAGTCTTTCTACTTCACCCTTTATTACATTCACATAGGATTTTTGCAGAAGTATTGTCCTTAGGAAAATTATTTTTGACTGAAGAACTGCCTGAAAACGTGTATCTCCTGCCTAGAGTTACATACAGGATTAGAACCCACATTATTGAAATGAAAGAAAGCTTCTGCTTTGACCTTGCTTACCAGTAGCAGAACATAGTACACCACTGTGTAGCTGGATGCTCTGCAATACAGAAAATTATTTGGTGTGTTTTTGTGTGTGATTAAGCAGAGAAACCTAAACTCTAGCACTCCTGATGTTTCCAGTGCTGTTTGCTGAAGTGCTGAATTCCTAATCCGCGTTGCACATTTTCAAAGATGATATTATTTGCAACTAGAAATAAAGGCATATCATTATTCATTTGAACGATTTAATATTGACTGGGGCTTATGGAAAGAGCAGACTTGCAGTTACCTTGTGGGGAGAAGGAATCAGCTGTGGTTACTTAGACTTTTCTCCTCTTATTTCCTGTTATCCAATAATCTCTTTGAAGAAGAATCTCCAATTTTCTGTTCTCCCTTCTAAGCCTGGCACTTGCCCTAAATATTTATTTATTTGCAAAATAGGTCCATGTAGGCATCCTTGAGATTGTTAAGATTACAGTAGCAGCTGTCAGCACTGTTTACCTTGTTTTTCTTGTGTGGTTCTACTTCATGAAATCTCCTTGGTGTTTAACATCAGCTATCCCTAGAAACAGGAGCGTTGGGGTTTTTTTTTGGTGCTCTGCTAGGAGGAATGGTGATGAAATATACCTTCATCTCATTATTAAAAATAGCTTATGTCGATGAGTCTAAACTTCAGTAGCCAAGAAGTGACTTGGTAGTTGTTTCATTCCAAGGGTGTTTGCTTCTTGAACTTGCTGAGGTAAAACAGGCTCCTTTCTTATCAGTCTGGCATGACATACTTATTTCTCAGCATTGTTCCAGCACTGTCTGCTGAACTATTTTGTTTTTTCTCAACACAGATTCAAACTGCTTGAGAGATTTCACCTCTGTGTTCTTGACTCCTAAGAATTTCTTTTCTCTTTTAATGGAGGCCAGATGGTTTTTCACACATCGCATCACTCCAGATTGTTCTTAATATGGCAGAAAATTTCCCATTCTTTTGCACTGCACTGTCTGTTCAACAGTCGTATTTTTCACCGCCGCAGAGTACTCCTTCATGACGTGCTGCAGTCTTTGAGAATTAGCTGTCTCATCGTTCCTCCACTTTCATTTCCGAAATTATACTCTATCCCCCTTTCTTAAGAATTCTTAGACCATTAGTTCCATTTGCTGGGAGACTTCTGTAGCAAAAAGAGCAACGTTTTACTTATTACTAGAGTTAGATGGTCTGTCCTCCATTGTTTTTGAAGAGTGTAAGCATTGGTGTGTTATTCATTTTAAGTGATTTGTTTCCTTCTAGCTAGAAAATACACAATAGATCTAGGATGTCCCAATTTTTTTTACATCCTGCATTCAGTTTCTAGGATGAGTATCTAGCTACTGAAGGAGATTATTGAAGTAACTGATGAGTTAGGCATTCTGGCTTAGAAATATCTAGCAATTCAAGCACTCGAGAAGAAGTGTACGACTATTTCAGATAGAATGAACTGTCTCTTACCAGCTCTATTTAATTACTGAAAAGGATAGATGGTAGTGCCTGAAGTTAATATTCTATATGATGGTGTTACTGTGAGCTCGCTGGAAACAGTTCTGCAACACATGTGCTGATGCTCTTGTATATACGTATAATGGAATTTCTGTGTAGTAGTGAATTGGCTAAGACATGCATGTATATATCCCATCTACGCCTCCACAACTTCAGTGCACAGCCACTGATTACATTTTAATTTGATGATAATGTCTGGATTTATGCAAACATGAACGAGTTTTGCATTTTTTTTGTTGAGATCTAAGCATTGTAATGGTTTATTTTTTGAAACAATACTTTTGCAGTTTTTCATTAAAAAAAAAAAAGAATTGTGGTCTTGATCCAGAGTATTTAGCTAGGATTTAGTGAGGTGTCAGTATGAATTACAGAAGGAGATTCCACACAAATCTTTTCTAGATAAGTAATCCTCAGAAGAATTAAAGATTCCAGACTACTTTTCTAGGGGAGCTGCAGTATGTGAGTCATGTAAACAAAAAAGACAATTGCGTATTTGGATGTATTGTATTTTTCTTTTACCGAATTACTTAATACCAGCATCTCTTCATCACAACACAAGCCTATGAGTCCTAGTGATAAAGAGTTAATGAGTTCCAGAGTAATTATCAGACCACTGCCTGGTCTGGTTAGAAATAAACACTCCTCCAAGAGGGAAAGAGTGAAAGGTGGATGTTTAATGACTGAGGATGAGAAATTCTAGGAGGACTTACCAGTTTTAAGAACTTTTGTGATAATTTCCATAAGAGGCTCTTATCGGATTGCTAACCATGAAGTATCTTCACACGGGGAAATACGTATTTGCCCTACCATTTTCTGGAAAACAGTTTTGGTTTCTCTTTGTTTACCCAGTCTTTCTAAGTGCTTTTCAGTCAATCATTTCTATTGTTTAGAGTTTTGATTTAAAAAAAAAAAAAATGTATATCCAAAATTCACTTATGCTGTTTTGTATTTAGAGTCAACTTTTCCCCAGAGTAAAAAATAAAAATAAAAAATTAAAAAGTCTTATTTGCTATCTAGTATCAGTTAAAATTTGGCTGGAATTTTTTTGCTATTGTTGTTGGAGATGTTATGTATTTGCATTCCAGCTGCATGCTGGCATCCAAGCTTTGGGATAAATAACAATGGGCCTGCTCAGTCTCTCAGAGGCCCTTTAAATAAAACAAGTAGTAATTATGGTAGGCAGGAACAACCACTGAAACCTGTTGATTTCCTTTTTTTAAGAAGCATTCAGTCTCTCTTGCATGGATCCATAACTCTTCTCTAGATAATGTTTAGCAATCTCTAGAATTTGTCTGAGTGTCGTGGTATGAAATTCTATGAGAAGGAGCTGTACAACGTGAAGTCAGGGGTTGTACAACGTGTGTGTGAGTGAGTAGCTAAATAGCGTGAGGATCCTATCTCTGATATTGTAGACTGGAAAAAATCCTGTAGCTTAGGAAACATTGTTTGTGTAAATGAAGAGATAGATGTTGAGCTGAAACCAGGATGTATGGTGGGGCTGCCTAAGGGAAAGGGGAGAATGTTCTTTTGAAGTTTTCTGATAGTAAGAATGCTCTGAGTTGGCAGATTCAACAGCTGCTGGAAAAACTCATCTTACGCCTCACCCTTTTGATTGTGCCCACTGTCCTGTTAGTGGGGGGACAAATGAGATAGAGGGCACTGTGCTGGGGTTACACCACAGGAAGAAAAATTCTCACTGCATTTTTCTTAGAGAACTGCAGGTGTCACTAAAAATCGTGAAGACAATTCCATTCTCTGGGAGAAAAGACACTGAGGAAATCTGGAGAAGCAGTGAAAATGAATCCTTCTCCAGTTAGTGAGTGTGATGAACCAGTGTAAGAAAACAGGCCATGTCACAGGACATAAGAATATTTCTAGTTTGAGAAAAGACAAAGAAAGTATCTTGATGAGCATATTCTAACTGCTGTGATACCAGGCATTGTGGAGAATGTAAGGCAATCTTGCAGTAGTTTTCCATTCACTTGTATCTTTTAGTTTACCACCTTTCAATATTGACATGTTAAGCTTCGTTCTTGACTGAAGCAAAAAATATGGAAGTATTTGCAATCTATGATCTATCAGTGTCAAACTATCAAGTATTCAGTAAGACGGTTACCGATGGACAATATTATTTTCTTGAACAATGGCAAATGATTGCTGCTATCTTTAACACCTCCAAAAACCAACAGCATCCTTCTCACCTTTTGCCTAGTAAGGAATAATAAATAAATCATTAAACACTTATTTTGAAAAAGTCAAGCAGGAAGAAGTGAGAGACGCAGACAGCAGCAAGATGAACCAGAAATGGTGGTGTGTCTCATTCTATACAGTGTAGTCTAGTTTTGAGCAAGGAACTGTTGACTTTTGCCTCTGAATGACCAAAAAATGATGGATTATTTTAGAAGAGCTAACTTTCTATCATCTAATTACTGCTGGTTGCCCAAACTTCCATTTTCAGGACAAGTATAATTTGCATGTAATGATAAGACTCCCAGAGCTGGAAGAAACTTTGGTCGTTTATGTATATACAGAAACAGAGTGAAGGCTAATGTTAGAATTGAGTGGAAGAAACTCTGAGATGGATGTAGTGGGAAAAGCAAATACAGTTGTCAAACATCTGTGGCAAATATGAAGCAAGATCATATTAAATGTGCTAAAAAATATTTTGTAAAACTTACTACTTTGCTGTTTTATATCCTGCTGTTGGCAGAGCAAGTACAATGAGTTAATTCCATAAACTTTTCTATTTCTGTCTCTTTCTAATGTGGCAATGATCTCCAGCAACCTCTTCTTGAAAAGTACCGTCTTTGGGAAGTTTATCCCATGTTGAATTTAGCTTCAGCAGGAAACAGCAGTGAAAACAAGAAGAGCACCTTACTATTTGAATTTCCCTTTTTCTGAAGTTCTCTCTACCTTGTTTAAACATATCTAAAGAACTAACACTTTCTCACTTTGTAATTTTTTTTCAAAAAGATTTCAGTTTTCTCCAAGCAAACAACTCCAAGCAAATGACTTCAATTTTCTCCAATCTTTTGTATTGTTCCAAAGCAATGAAGTATTGTAAGCATCTGTCTTTTCCTGCCAGAAGAAGCTTTACCCAGAGCTTTTCCCACTTTCATTTTACACTTCATCTGTATTGGCTGAAGACCAAACTCCTCCCTGTTTAATTTGGCACTCTGCTGAAGCTGCAGGTTATGACTGAGCACCACCCCCCATCTTTTCTTCCATCATTACATTTACAGCAGTGATCAGAAACATGGGGCTTTCTTTGCATTTCTTTGCTAAGAATTTCTATCCAACAGTGTTACAGACAAAATTATTCTTGGCACTTAGCTGCCAACATTTCATTAGCTGATGCCTGTCATATTATCATATACTCATTTCAGTCTCTTTTATAATAAAGTCACACTGTGCCTTTAACTGCATTTTCATTACCTGTCTTTGATACTTTTCTCTTTCAGCCAAACATCTCTTCAAGATGAATTGAACCTTGTGTTTGATTCATCAGTAAATACAGTTTGTTCTTCACCTTTTTTCCTCTGCTGTACTAGATGCTCAGTTTGATAACCTTCTGCATAAGTTGAGACTCATTTCTTTTTCAAACTATATCAGTGAATTTTGCATTACACTTGTTCCAACTGGAGCAGAATTTATATTTCTTAGATTTAATATTTCTGTTTTGTGTTTTGCCCTGATACTGAAACTGATCTGAGGGCTTTCTGCACCTAGTTCATGTCATTATTTGATTCTTTATGATTATCACAGTATTGGGTATCCAGAGCAACAAAAGAACACGTTTCATACAGATAGTTTTGATGAAAATGTTATGTCTTAATGAAATATTTTATTGCATAGTCCTAAAATCTTTTAAAAATAAGTATAAAATCCAATAAAGCACAGATACGTTCCATATGAATGCTTTTCACTGATTGGCAACTACATTTTGGTCTGTTCATGCAAGAGTGTTTGCGGGTACCATCTTACTTAAGAATTTGTTGTGCTGCCTGCAGTATTGGAAAATGTTATGTGTGTACTCATAGTATCAGGAGTATATCCATAATGTACATATGTGAATGTAACAAGCACCTATTATGTAAGAAGTAGCTATGCAGAAAATATATACGTAATTCAGAACAAATACAGACTTTGCAAGAACCTGTCTGGATCAAGTGTAACACTGTATATAGAAATATCAGCTAGTGTTATCTTCTGCGTACCTGGGTGGATGGTAAGAGGTTTTTTCTTAATGCACATACATCAAAAATTGTCAGCAGCCTCTCCCCTCCATAAGCACTTCAAGACCAGCTTCTCTCCTTTAATGAGATGTGAAGGGGGAAATCACTAAAATACTGATATCAGAACAAAAATTTCTTCCAAAAAGAAAAAATATTCACCATTCTATAATAAAATGAAAACCAGGTGGGAAGCAAACAAAATAATAAAGCAACAGTGAAAACGCAGAATAATGTACATGTAGGGACTATGATGTATTCAAAAGCAGAATTAACTGAAATATCAATCTAAACTTGTAGTTTTTTTGCCACAGATTCTTGTGTGAGATTTTGGCGTTCTTGTGAGAAGACAAGGCTTTTAGAAAGCATGGAACTGTCCCAGATGAAGAGGCTTCTTCAGTGTTGTTGCATAGGTGCTCTGTTGTCGTCTTATGTTGTTGATCTAGAAAGATTACTTATTCCATTAAAAGAATGTGTATGGTGGAACTGTGAAGCATCTCTACTTCCTCCTTCAAGGCAGAAGGCTTCAGAAGACTGAGCTTTCTTAGGAATCTGAATCACAAGAGAGGATTATTTTCCTTAAGTGTGTCAGAGGGAGAAAGGAGAAAGTGATCATTTAGCCTGAATTTCAGTTATATCATAGAATAGGACAAGGGGGAATGGTTTTAAGATCAAGGAGGGAAGGTTTAGATTGGATGTTAGGTGGGAGTTCTTTGAGAGTGGTGAGTTGCTGGAACAGGCTGCCCAGAGAGGTTGTGGATGCTCTATCCCTGGAGGTGTTCGTGACCAGGTTTGATGGAGCCTTGGGCAACCTGGTCTAGTACCAGATTTGCAGGTTGATGGCCCTGCCTGTGGCAGGGGGTTTGGATATCTTGGGGTTATCCAACCAAGGATCTTTGGGGTCCCTTCTGACCCAAGCTGTTTTGTGATTCTATGGTTGGTTTAGTATAGTGGATGGCATGATTTGTTTCTTCATATCGTCTTTCAGTTATGAAAAGTAGAGCCTTGGTTCTATTCCTGGGTATATATTTTGTCTTTGAATATTTTAAGGAGATAATTTATGATCAATAACAATTCCTGAGTACTGAACAGTATACATACTGCCTTGCCTCCGTTATGCTTTGCTGTCTAGCTTCAATTTGTGCTCCTTCTCTGTTACACAATGTCAGAAACAGTCCCAGAAATAGTTGCACTTCATTGAGATAGGATAATCTTCAAATACAATGTCAGGTTATATCTCTGGGTATCCTATTGACTTATCTGGTAATTTGGAATCCTGTTAGAGAACAGCAAGTTCACGTTTATAACGTTATTGCCATGTTTTACTATGAGGTTGAGTTCTGAGCTACTGTACATTTAATTTAATTACAGTTAATTTTCTAGAATTTTTCTTAGCAGTCTTGTCTTAGGTCATTCCAGAGCCAACATCTGTGTTCTTCCTCATTTAAGGAAAACAAGCTCACTTGGCAGGCAGAGTTACTGGGACAAATATAACTGAACCTCAGTGTAATTCCTTTATGGGCAGATGTAGGATGGCATTTATTCTGCTGCTAGTTGTTTGGTGGAAGGTTATCTCTTACAAACCAGGTTGAGTATTGGTTACGTTACGAAGCTTAAATACTGTGGAAAACAGTAGAAATGCATGAAGCCTGTGAAATAAAGAATACATTATGCTTTTGCATCTGTAATTTTCCATTGGTCTGTGACATAACCATTTGATTTTGGCATTGTACTCGTGTTTGTGCCAATAAATAAGTTGGCTAAAAGTCCAGAGAATTACTGTCTCATAATCAAGCCCATCATTAAGTGTATACACAGAAATGGGCCTAGAGACTGGAGTTCTTGCCAAAACCCCAGAACCAAAAAAGAACATCAGGATTTTCTGAAACGTTCCTGTAAGGCATTTACCAATGTTTATGCATTTCTTAGTCTATCTCTTCCACTGCTGCTTTTTGTTGTTTGGGAGCATAAGATGATGGGTTTCCTGTAAGTCAAGAGAAGCTTCTGTAGAAGCAGAAAGGAGCAATGCCTCTTTTTTTCTTGATGTCATTATAATCTTAACTTTCATCAAAGGATTCTCGAGGGTATCTCTCTGGGCTTCACCAGTCTGCACAGACCTGATTAAGCAAAGCTCTCATTTGTTCTTGGTAGTCTCAGAATGCCCTCTCTGAGTGCCACAGCGTGTTAGGATGGTCTGTGGATATTAAGTTTTTAAATCTTTTTCTGAAATGTGTTTACTAGATAATGCACAGAATGTCCGTGACCATATAAATGCTTAATGTACGTTTATACATTATATTCTAATGTTATATTGCTGCATTTACTCTTGCTGTTCAGTTTAGTCTGTAGGGATGTCATAAGAATACACATCCAAAATCTATGGAGTTTGCACTTGATAGAAGCATCCACATTAAGGTCTGGAAATACCAGGTATTTACCAACACACAGTCATTAGGTTCCAGGCAGAATGTCCATGTATTGTATGCATATAGATATATGCTGTCAACTGTAAGGATCTAAAATTGAAAATCAGACCTCAAATCCTATCTATTGCATATTTCCAGGTTACTTATTACTTAAGTAGTGTCAATAAAGGTCTTCTTTTTTAGATTAAATAAATTGCAGAAGCTACCTGTTAGGTATAGGTATAAAGGTGTGTGTGTGTGTGTATATGTATATATATATATAAAGAATTTCTTTATAACTTTTTGTAAGTAATTTGAAACTATAATTAACTTGAATGAGGGCAAAAATAATAGCTCGAGAGTTAAACTGACCTCCAGTACATTCTTTTTACTGGCTTCTGTATCTTTTTCAAACAAGAAACAAACAAACAAATCTCAACAGACAATCCACACAATTGGTGCACAGATGGTACAGAGCAGAACCAGATTCCTGTGCAGAACTGCATAGCTTTCATCCCATGCAGTTTCTACAGAGATACAGATTTTACCCATCCATCTGAGCTGTTAAGTTTCATCCGCTGAGTGTGAGACTCATAGATTTGGCTCCTGCATCAACGCTCCCCCACAAACAGGGGTATGTCTTACATACTTTCCTAGCACTGTGCCAGAATCTTTCTCCTACTCCGTGACCTGATATACCAGCTGCAGTTGGTTGGCAGCTCCTTTTGCCTCCTGTCTCCCAGTGCACTGGTCTGTTGCGTGGAACAGTCTGCTGGGCTACATGTCAACCTGTCCTTGCTGAGGTGTTGAGCTCCAAGCAACCTCTGCTTGCTGTCACGTTTCCTGACTGCAGCATGGCAATCATAGAATCACTTGAGTTGGAAGGGACCCTTACAGGTCATCCAGTCCAACTCCCTGTAATGAACAGGGACACCCCCAGCTCCATCAGATGCTCAGGAGCCCCATCCAGCCTGACCTTGAGTGTCTCCAGGGATGGGATATCCACCACTTCTCTGGGCAGTCTGTGCCAGTGTCTCACCACTTAGTTGGATATAAGGAAGAAGCATTTTTTTTTCACAACCTAAATCTCCCCTCTCTTAGTTTGAAACCATTTCCAGTGCTGGTCTCTTCCCAAGCAGATATGTCTCCTGCACAGGACCTGTCTTATTCATTACAAAAGAAGAAACATGAGAGGACTGAGCCTTTTCTAAACTAAATTATGCAAAGCAACAGTCAATTTTGTTTGCGAAAGTGTGATGATGTGAAAAATTTGTTTGCATATGTCTTTCAGGCTGTATCAAATATTCTGGAAAGTCATCTGTTCCTTCATAGATCTTTTTGGTCCTCTGTAGTGTCTAGATAAATGGATTTGGAGACTCCCATTTTAATGGACTTCTGAGATATATTTGTGTCTAGTTTTGTACAAAAAACTCATTAAATTTTCAATATTTTTCAAACACCAAAAAAACTTCATTTATTGTTTCATGGCTCACTGTGCTGGCACAGCTTGTGAAATTTTTGCCTATTTCAGGCCTGGCTCAGCCATATTTCATTAGACAAAGCTGCCACCAAACTTTAATGGGAGATTTGTCCAAGTAAAGGCTCTATGGTTTGATGTGTTTTTTTAACTGTCTGTCTTGTTAATGTCTTTCATTTGAACGGGAACATAGATAATTATATTCTACATCAGAAACAACAACTTTGTTTTTTTATAAATAAAATATTTGTTTTACTATGCAAAGCCTGGAAACACCTTCAAAGAGGTGATTTTAGTATCTTATAATTTTCTGTACACCATAAATGGTTACTTGGAATGTGTTTCTAGTTGTCTGCCCTAAAAGGAAAAAAATACTGACCAAAAGAATTTAAAGTGCTTAAGAGTTTTAACCACAAAGGATACACAGAGAGGCTAGAATGGCACATGGTGCTGAGCCCGTCAGATTCTTAAAATACCAACAATTTGGTGGTCTATAATCCTGTCACTCTTTTCATATATCTGAAAAAAAAAAAACAACAAATGCTTACCCATCCTTATTAATTGAAACTTGAGCTTTCGGGCAAGATATTTAATTTTTTTCCAGTATCAGTGTTAGAAAATTGAGGAGGACTACTTTCTAAACAAACCTGGTGAATCGTCATGAAAAGATTTTGCAAAAAGTGGTCTACTCAGAAATGTTCTCTTTTGTTTCATGTTATTCACAATTTTTGTTCTCCCTTTTGTAAAGAAAATTCCTCTAGAAGATGAGTTTTGTATTTTAAAACCCATATGGACCAGTCCTTTATTTAGACTCTATTCCATTAAAGTATTTTGTGATCTGATGATCAGATCCAGAGAAAACCTGAGAATAAATCAATAAAGTTAGTGCTCTGGCTTTCACGGCATTGGACCTCCTTGAAAGAGTTAGTCGTGTTGAGCTATGGTTTTCTAGCAAAAGCAGATGAGCTTTATATTTGAAGTGGTACAAAAATATATGAAGCACAAGCACGAACATTTCAAATTAAAATGTTTTCCAATATTTTCTGTGAAGGATGAGACACAATTCTGGAAAAAATCAAATAAAATCTTGTTTTAAAGTCTGAGAATAGAAAGATTTTAAACCAGAAATGATGGTGCTAAATAGCACGTAACTGACATCCTTCAAACTTGAATATATTCTAGAATGAACCAAACCTTTATCATCTTTATTATTATCACCTTACAATGATATATTCCAATATTTTATTCAATGATGATTGTCTTTACTTTTCTCTGTATATTTTCTACAAGCAAAAGAAAGAGTAGAGATCACCTAAACAGATGAAACAGGAAATGGCTGTTGGCAGGAAGACTGATGAATCTATGAATCCTGTTTATTGGACCATGTGTGGCTTATTTCTTTGTGTGAGAAGAGTTTTCTTCTCATCTTTAATGGTAGTGACAGTGGAGAAAAGACTAAGACATTCTGAACTGCTTCCCAAACAGCTGCCATAGCTTTTTAATATAACCAGGTTATTCTTGATGCAAACCGTTGTTAGCTTCTTTCACTCGAGCAATTGGTGACAAGGTAGGTGTTTCTGTGGACTGAAGACTAAATGGAAAGAAATTGCCTTTATGGTATTTTTCTGCTACATAGGATGTACTTACAGATGTCCTGAAACCCAGCTCTCAACAAGGAGAAGGTAGGAAAAGAATTGCTGATAGTTTATGGAACATGCTGGGTACATTTGATCCTGAGAATAAGGTCATTTTACTGAGGTATTATGTATCGGCACATATAGGAATTTTCCTTATGTATTTTCTTCATCTGACAGCAATGAGGTACATAGCAGAATGAAAACATGCATCCTTCCACCACATAGGAAGAAGAATATCCTTGGTTTGACACAGTGTACAAGGTACACTGGCAAAGATGGAATCATAAGAGGTTCTGTTGACCTTGATCAGCAAAATGAGAAGGGTACCTATTATCAAACATCTCACTGAAGTCTGACCATAAATTTCTATATGCAAACCATTTGTGTATTTCATCTTTGTAAATACTACCAGACTTGTATCTAGCAGGATAGCTGAGAAACTAGTGGTTTCTCACAAATACTTTATTGTTGTGCTTGTATTTGATGCTTGACACATCATAAATTCCATACAATACAACCTGTCTGTGTGGTAATATGATATCCCTGTGACTTCTGCTTCCTAACTGCAGAAATGGATGTTCTTCCACTCTATTGTATATTCCATCTTCATTTCTAGATTAGTAAGCTTTTAGAGAAGGTGTAATCTTGCAACTGTTCATTAGCTCTTGTCATGTGGCATATGTTATACGAAGTCTCCTGGGTATTTGATTTCCAGGTTTTCCAACATCTCTTTCCCAGATACTTTTTGAATGATTATTCCCTTTAGCTTGCGTTTTTCCAGAATGAATCAAATTTTGGGTGATAGCCAAAGCCCATTGAGGTCAGAAGAATGTCTCCTATTGACTTCAGTGGGCTTTGGATTCATTCCTTTGTTTTCTTTCTTCAGGAGCCAAACTCTGCACACCTTACTGTTTTAACGGGAATTGTGCACAAGCAAAGCAAGCAGCCTTGGCTCTACAGTCTGGTATTTTCAGACTCTTTTGCATTGTATTTCACTCTTTTCACTAGCATTCATAATGATCTGATATCATTTACAAATCTAAGTTCTGTTTATCTGTCACCATGGATAACTAATGGAAATCTGAAGTAATACTGAGTGAACTCTGCTGTGTACTGCCACTGCTTCTTTCCAGATTTGATATATGTTCTTTCATTGCTTTTAGTTTCAGTATTTTAATTATGTTGCAGTTCATAAGGTTTTGTTTGAGCCAGTGTGAATCATTTGTGGGTAAAGTTTTGAAAGACACTGTAATCAGATACGAAGTCCAGTTATGGTTTTATGCTACGTACAATAACTTTGCCCAGATACAGAAAAGCACTTTAACATATGCTTGAGTCTATTCCAATTAAGAAAAGCAAGTAATGTATTTGCCTAAGTGGGATTTTGGTCTCAGTAAAAGCTAAGCAAAAATTTATTCCTAAATAAGGAAATATTTTGAAATTTCGTATTTTATATATTTGTTCTACAAGATGAAGTTTTACTAACTGTCCTGCAAAATAGGCTATTGTATTGGCCTTACATGACAAGGTTTTGGTAGCAAGGAACTTACCAAGCAATGCTGATTTGAAAATCTCTCAAAACACATTGAAAAGACAAGTATTTAGAGAGGAGACATTTCTTTATTTCTCTGCAGGATGCAAGGAGGGTAACCTCCACAAATCAAGCACCTCAAGTCTTCACATCTCCTTCTATTTCTGTTTGAAAATTTGTAATACCTGCTTATTTAATGCAGAAGTCACACCCACCTACTACATGCTCATAGTATTATGTCAGTACAAGGTAACACAAAAAAACTTGAGTCTTCTGGGCTTGCGTGGAGGTCTTTGGTGGTCTTCGATGATCCTTTCTGGGTGTGGTCCCCCTATTCACTTTGTAACATGCTTGGCAGAGGTTTTCTAAGGATGCTTAGTCATGCTTTCTACCTGGTCTGTACTGATTGGTTACTGTTTTGGACTTGCCCTCCCTCTTCAAGGATGTTACTCTTATTATAGAAGTCCCATGATCATGAAAATATTTATTATATAGGTCAGCAGTACATCTGGAAGTTACAAGCAGAACTATAAGCATCTTAAATTGGCAAAAATGGCAAATAATTAGTTCTGAGACATCAGGGTGGCCTCTGTGAATACAGAAGCTGTCCATGGTGGAGGAAGTTGTTTCCCCACAGCCCATTGGTGCCACATGGAGCAGATCTCCAGTTGCAGCCACAGTGCAGCAGTAGATGTGGCCTGGAGGAGGCTCTGCTCATGGAGAGCCCCCACAGAAGCAGGACCCGGGCTGGAGCTGCAGCCTGTGAGGAGGAGCCTGTGGTGGGGTGGGAGGGCTGAGGGAGCTACTGCCTGAGGGGACAGTGCTGGAGCAGCGTGCTCCTGAAGGGTGGGCCCTGTGATACTAACTTGTATACTGGAGGGGTTCTTGAAGAATGGTAGCCTGTGGGGGGTCACCAAGATGGTCAGGGGGCTGAAAGACTTGTATTATGAGGCTTTTTCAACCTGGAGAACACAGGGCTTTTGGGGGATCTTACAGCTGGAGATCACCAAGAAAACAGAGCCAGGCACTTTGCAGTATTGTGTGGTGAGAAGACAAGAAATAACCTTAGTTGAAACAGCAGAAGTTCAGACTGGATTTAAGGAAAACCATTTCTAGAGTGATGGCAAGCAAGCATTGGAATAGGTTGCTCAGAAGAGTTGTGTAGTCTTTAGAGGTTTTCAAGATCAAACTTTGAGTGATTTGGTCAAATCTCATAGCTGAAAATGTTTTGAGCAGTAGGTTGGACTAGCCTTACCTCCAGTATTACATTCCAGTCTAAATTGTCCCATGATGTCTTGATTGCTTTCGTGTATTCTATTGCTGATTTTTCCTGTATGCTCTTGGTCTATATTTAGGTTCATACATATTGTCTGATAGCATCTATTCCATTATAATTATGAGAGTAAAAGGGAGGAAAGTAAGTGCTAGAATTACTTAGACTTCCATAGGGAAAGTGATAAACCGTATTCCTCCCTCTTAAATTTTTCCATTTCACAGTACCTGCTTCTCCTAGCATAATTGTCTCCATCATAAATTAACTCACTGATTCCTTTCCAATCTAAGGATGCATATGTCCTCCTACTGGTTTACATTTTTTTTAAAGCTGTTTTGTTAAGCACTTGTTATAAATAACAGCACCAGCGAGATTCTGCTGCTTTAGCTGCTCAGGCATCTTTTCCTTAGTTTTCTTGTTAAAGACTAATTTAAAAAAATGATTTCTCGATTCTTTCTTTTTCAATTTTTGTCAAAATATAAGTTATATTTCACAAAATCACAGAATGAGTGAGGCTGGAAGGGATCTCTGTGTCCATTTGGTCCAAGCCCCCTCCTTGTACAAGAATACCCAGAGCAGGGTGCCCAGGACAGCGTCCAGGTGACTTCTGAATATCTCCAAGATGGAGACTCCATAACCTCTGTAGGCAGCCCATACCAACACTTGGACACCCTCACAGTAATTTTCTGATCTTCAGATCTCTTGTGTTTCAGTTTGTTCCCATTTCCTATTGTCGTATCACTGGACATCACTAAGAAGAACTTGGCTTCCTCTTCTTTACACCTTCACTTCAGACTTCAAGGAAACCGCCATATGCCTCCATGTCTCTGTGCTAAATATTCTCAGTTCTTTGCCTGTCCTTATAATTGTGATGGTCCAGCCTCTTAATGAGCTTAGAGGCCTTTTGTTGTCTCTCCTGTAGCGCTCTCTCTCTTGTACTGAACTGGACCCAGCACTTCAGATATGGCCTCACCAGTGTTGAGTAGAATGGAAGGATCACCTCACTTGACCTGTGACAGCATTCTGGTTATGGAATGAATAAAAATTTGTAAAAGCACATCATCCAGCCCAAGCGAGAACAGAAAGACAAATTTTTGAACATCCTCAGGAAAAAAAACTTCAAATTAGTATTATTTGGGGTTATTTAAATTGTACTGTTTGGATAAGGTAGAGATGTCCTGTTCAAAGTAATTTTTAAAATATAAAGTATTGCAACATGAAAATTTGAACATTTCCTTTCAAAAAATGTCTGACTGAAATAAATGCTTATTTTAGTCACATTTTCCACTATGTCAAGAAGGGTCCAAATTAAATTTAATTTCTTTTAGGAAGGAGTTCAGTACAAATGACACTTTTCTAGTATAGTGGCTTGACATGGTTTTAGTCCTTTGTGTTGATCATCTAACTGACCTACCTCAGTTTTCTTCTCCGTGTGAGAGGAGAGTTATACAGTTTATTGACCACAGGGAGTGTTAAAATAATTAATCTATACTTATAAAACACTGTAAAGGCAGAAAAACTTGATTTCCAAATGCAATTATCCAAAATAATTTGACAGTCTAAATGCCTCCAACTTTGGATGAAATTAAAAGGCACCATCAGGAATACTCTGAATCACTGATATAAATTCATTAGAAAAAATATATTTTAGTTATTTAATGAAACAAAATATAGAAAGGATCATTAAAGCCACCTTGCAGTAACCTCCTCCCTGTGGACCATTGATCATCAGCTCCTTCCTTTCTTTCCTAACTTTGAACAAGGTAATAATGCGAAAGAACATTGTTCCTCTCGAGCCACGATAGCTTCACTTTGTTAAGGGTCTCTGATCTATGGAAATCCTAGCAGATGCACCCAAGCAGAGAATTCTAACACCGTGGCAAACAGCTCATCTTATCCACACATTCCTAAAAATGCCTAATGCATTTTTGAGACATGACTTCCATCTGCAAATCTGCATCAGTTCTCCCCCAGTTAAATCTCTGTCGCAGCTGTAACTCCCATCATATTGCAGTGCATGGATAATCTTGTTAAATATGCAGTCTTTGTCTTTTAAATTTTTGGATGCTTACCCTTTGATTACCCTAAATACTATTTTTCTTTTTTCTTTTTTTCTTTTTTTTTTTCAATGATATTGAAGAAACATTTTATAGAAAAGAAAAAGAGTGAACAAAATAATAATTTCATGGCTAAATCATTGTCATTAGGGAGTGCCTAGAAAGAAAACTGAATTCTGGAGGTGAATCTTGTGCAAGAAAAAAAAAAGAAAACACCCAGAAGACCCTTTGAAGTAAGTCTGTTCCTGAACCCACATATCTTTATAGCTAACTGATTAGATATTATTTTCCTTATGAGCTTTTCAACATTGCTTTCTGTGTTTTGTTTTTCACATATATACGTAGGCAACTGTAATAGAAAGTGGATCAATCTAGGCTTTGGCTTTCATTCAGCTTAGTCTGGCAATCCTGGTATCTACAACAGAAGAGTCTGTTTTAGAGGCATGCAAATTCATATCAGTGTTGCTTTTCTAAATTTCACGACAGCCTTCATTTTCATAGCTTCATACTTTGTATTTGTTGGGTTTCCTTGTAGTGTCAATTGCCTTTTCTTCCAGTGAAGCCTTGAAAAAGTATGCGTGAATTCACGCAAATTGCTTGTGTAGTTACCATTTTCTGCAGTTGAATATATAGTGACTCAATTCTGAATTTTGGCTTACTTTATACATACAGAAATAGTGCAAGTGACACCTGTTTTTAATTATTCCTGAAAAGCCAGTAAGAGGTAGTATGAAGCCCAGGCAGGGGAATGATTCAGAGTAATCTGAGCTTTTTTTTGCTATTGATTTTTGACTGATGGCATTCTCTTTGCTAACTCTGCTGCCCGCTCCATAGACTGATAGAATTGTTTGTGTTGGAAGGGAAACTCGCAGGCCATCCAGTCCAACTGCCTGCAATGAGCAGGGACACCCACAGTTCCATCAGGTGCTCAGAGGCCCCGTGCAGCCTGACCTTGGCTGTCTGCAGGGATGGAACATCTACTACTTCTCTGGGCAATCTGTGCCAGTACCTCTCCACCACCAAAAGTTCTCTGTAGTGCCTACTGTATCCTGTGCTGATGAACGTACTGAATTCCAGTTATGGTCTTCAGATCAGGAGGAGACACTCTTCTTCTTAGAAGTAGTATAAAATAAGGAAACACAAGGAGCTAAAAGAAGTGGTCTTTTGGTTAAGGTAACTTAAGTGAAGTGAAATCCCTAGAAACTGAAGTAGGAATTGAAACCTCTAGATCAACGATTTCAGCAGTTACCAAAGATCTCAGCCTATCACTGCTACAGTCCTAAGACAAATGTCCCAAACTGGATACCTGTTTTGAGTGGGCTCCTGAACCTATAGTGATAATTATAGATGTTTAAAAGTTGGAGTTCTAGCTGTGTTGTATACAACAGATGTTCATTAAGATGTATTGGTGTCTGTTAGTGAGGTACAACAGCTTAGTTAGCACTAGGGAGACTAAATATGGATCAGAAAGCTTCATGCTAGGTGACTGTGATAATTTTTTTGGCCAGTCTCTTAGAAAAGCCTTATGAAGACCAGTTGAGAGAACTGGGATTGTTTAGTTTGGAGAAGAGTAGGCTCAGGGGTGACCTTATTGTTCTCTACAACTGCCTGAAGGGAGGCTGTGGAGGTGGGGGTTGGCCTCTTCTCCAATATAACTAGCAATAGGACTAGAGGGAATGACCTGAAGTTGTGCCGGAGGAGATTCAGGTTGTACGTTAGGAAATACTACTTCTCTGAGAGTTGGTCAGGCACTGGAACAGGCTGCCTGGGGAGGTGGTGGAGTCACCAACCCTAGAGATCTTCAAGAAATGTCTAGATGTTGTACTGAGAGATGCGGTTTAGTAGGAAATACTGGTGGTAGGTGGATGGTTGGACTGGATGATCTTAGAGGGCTTTTCCAACCTTGGTGATTCTATGATTTTATAAATCAACCTTTTTCTGTTTCATATTGAAAAACCACAATGAGTAAAGTAATTTAAAACATGCTGGCCTTGTAGTTGCAGCATCCACCAAAGGTTTAGGATCAGGACAGTCAAGTGAAAAAAGTTGGCCAAGATTTCTTAGAGATGTCTAGAGAAGGAGTAAAATCCTACTAAGAGGAAAGAAGTTTATTGATTTTCCACATTTTTGTATATGAGGCAGTGAAATAAAAAGGCCCTATTTTGAGCTGGATGTAACTTCAGCAGTTTCAATATGATTCTGCTTCATTTTTTTATTGATAAATAAGTGTGTGTGAGAGTGTGCATATGAAACCCTTCACCTAACTTTGACTCCGAAGATCCTTAATCACTTGCAGCTTGCTGGCTTACTGCGCTAATGCTACCATTTAATATGGATTCTTTTCTCTTTCACTTAGCACTGTTCTCACCTTTTCTTAAGCAAATCTCACCCATCCTACCTCCATTTCTCAGTGATGTGTTTATTTTTGCAGTTCTCTCCAAACATCTCTTGCACAGGCAAACTTGCTGACCATTTTTCAGGAACTTTTGAGACCTAAGAAAGTACTTTCTTCATGTGATCAGCTGGTAATTTGGAATTTAGGTCTCTTCGTTCTCTTATTTCCTGGCAGTTTTTCAAATGACATCCCTGAACGCTCCGTGCAAGAAGCTGTTCTCTCCTGAAGCTCAGATAACTCCTGTCTTTAGGGATCCTCTTTATCAAACACCTATTCTCCAGCGTTATGCACTTACCTTAAGGTATATTTATTCAGAATATTATGTGAGCTTCTGCAGGACAGATAGCAGCAATTTAAGGGACTTCCACCCTAAATTTGAAATGTCTGTTGTAATACAAGCTGCCTTATCCCTCATGCACAAAAGAAAGGCAAAACTGTTGAAATACAATGGAAATAAACTGTGCACCTACTGTAGCTTAGTAATGTTTCTTTTTCTCTAGCTAAAATGGAAAGCTCTTCAAGTAGAAAAAAACTATGCAATTATCAGGAACGGTATTTAGAGCTACAGCTCCTGAAAACAACTGGCTCCCCGTTATAAGGTTTACTTGGAAGTCACTGCAAGTGGGAGGCAGGAATTCTCCCCTTCTTATGAACCCAGTTGCACCCATGAATTCTGCACCAACTCTAATATTTCTGACATGGCATTTCTGGTATTTGGATGTGATGTTCTTCCTCAGATATGATGTTTATTTGTTAGTTTTACCTCATTAAAGTACAGACCTTAAAATACCTCTTATTTAAAGGAAACTCTTAAAGGGTCGTAGGCTTAATGTCCCTCTATCCTTTTTACAGAAAAAAAAAATGACTAAAACCTGAAGTCAGACTCTGGCATGTTTGAATACCATATGCCTGCACTATTGAGAGGCTGGAGCAGAGTATCTGGAGAAAGATGAGAGAGTGTGGGTGGCAAGAGAAAAAACAACCACGACTGTAAGTTAGCAAGATAATATCCTTACTTTCTTCTGCGGGTCTCAAGAGTGATTAAAAAAACATTGGCGTTTTAAAAATATTGCCGAAGACTACAGTGTGACTCATAATGCTTCAGAGAATGGAATTCTTGGAAGTTTCACTGTAATGCCAGATTTCAGAATGGAGGGCAGCAGTGCTGCAGAGAAGTAACACAAGGCTCTGTTGGTGGAGAGGGAACATCTCTGAGAAAATGCAGGCAGGAGGGAAGGAAAGGAAAGAGAATGAGCCTAGGGAGAGATGACAAGACAATTATTTGTAATGAGAACTGTTGCTTGCATCGATGGGAATGTTTCACTGCTGTTTGAGATTTTATTGGCCAGCTTGTCTGCCTACACAATGCTTGGCCGCGTGTGCAGCAGGGGAAGATATGTAAACATGTTGGCCAATCAGACAATGAAAGCAGCTTCGTGCGGCTCTGCAAGTTTGTCCTAGGGAGAGCCTGAAACTTTTGAATGATTGTTGTTGTTGTTGTTGTTGTGAATTTCTCATTTGTGGAAATAGCTTTTTATGTGGGAATGTATTGGCTAGCAGCAAACTTGCATTGGGAAGGTTTCTCGAGTCAGAATAGACAGTCTGGTCAGAATAAAATAAAGAAGAATGTTAATGATCTGGAAACAAATAGTAGCCTCACAGTTATAACAAACCTGATTTTTTGGCTTTTTTTTCTGTAACATATCTGATTTATATCCTGAATAAGCACCTTTGTGAGAGAAGTGAGAACTATTTCTGGAGGGAGAGTGGGAATTAGTTGGAAGTCTAAAGACTGATATCTACACTTTTTTTTTTTTGTAAAGGAGTATTTTATTGTCTAGTCTGTCCCACTGTATGTATAATTCATGAATGTATAGTTTCTACTTTATGATGTTGGCCCATGATGTTAGAGGCAAATGGTGGTGGTGTGGCAGTAGAGGTTGAACCTTCCCAACAATATTTTTTTGTTGCCATGTGACCATGTTGCCATGTGGCAGCAGAGGGGCAGTTTGACAGAATGGCATCTGATGTAGCAGTGCGTATAAAGCAAAGGTGTGCCACTGAATTTTACAATGCAGAAAAATAGTACCCATTGACATTCATTGACACTTGTTGAATGTTTATGGAGACCAAACATGGGATATCAGCACAGTGAAAGCTGGACTGTGTGGGCAATGTTTTCCTGGTGATGATGCTGTCATATCAGCTGTGAAACAGTGGGTAGCCTCCACTGGTGCAGATTATTATGAGTGCAGTGTGCCGGCTCTTGTTCATCACTGGCAAAAATGCACAGCTAATGGCAGTTACTACGTTGACAAACAGTGTTTTCTAGCTGAGAATTTTTTCTATCAAACAGTGTTATTGTGCTCTTTGTATCTGTTGCAGTTTCCAGGGAAAGAAATAGAAGGCATTACTTTCAGAACAACCTACATACGTCAGTTCATGAAACGAAAAACATGCTGGTGGCTGGAAGATGGATAGTGCCGTTAACTGGATGGAAACTAATGATTATTCTCTGAAAATTCACATCTGAGAAACATCATAACTCGATATTTGGTACTTCCTTTCTTTTAAAGCCCAACTTACGTATCCAGCAGTGGAGCAAATATCACACTGTTGGTGTAAGTGCTGGCTGTATAACACAGTTAAACAAATACCCAAAGTGAGCAATTAGTTGATAAGTTCTTGGCTGAAATTTGTTCGTGCAATTTGATTGATGAAGTGCGTGGATAAAGAATAGATTAACAAATCATAAACAGTTCATGAACGATTCATGAACAGGAAGAAAGACTACAGAGCAGTGAATTTGAGTAATGTGAATTTTATTTGGTCTGTCTAACAGGAAAATAGAGATTCTTAAGTTGGCCAAAATGGAAAATGAAACTTAACTTTTTGTGCATCTTTTCTGGCAGATTAAATCCAGATATATTCAGAAATATGTGGGGAAAAAAGCGGTCTATAATTAAAATGTGGACATAGATTTTTGCTTTTAGCTTTACTGTGTTTATATTTTAATGAATTCTTGTTAGAATAATTTTGCAATTGTCAGGGTCAGGATTTTAGCCAGGTTGAACTGGCATTTTGGGTGGATTAAACATTCATCCAAAAATTTGTCCAGCTTTAGTGAAATTGCAATCTACCAATTCCCTCATTTCTCAAAGCACTGAACTGAGAAATGTTTGTCTGTTACAGGATTAGTGCAACTAAATTGCTCTCATCATCCTGTAGATTTCATAATACGTGGTGAACACAGCCAGGCTCTTGTGATCTCAGAGTCAGCAGCAAAATGCACAATGCCTGGTGATACCAGGTTCTCAAATTAACAGGATCTCGGACAGAGTGAAAAAATACACCAACAATTTGAGTAAATAACAGCAAAACAGTCTGCATCTTCTGAGTTTGTGTAGGAGATAAGTCAAATCTGGGAAACGTTTTCTGATATGTCCATTAATGGGTGTGCAACTCATCCAGTCACTCCGGAGCTAATACTGCACTTCTCTGTTCTCTGCATAAAAAATGTTGTGCCAAATGACTCTGAGTGGTGTCCTTAATAATGAATTTACAACCATCAGCAAGGAGCCTTCTTCAGGAGCATTAAAGCAGCAGTTGATTATAATCCCATCCAGTGATGCTTTTCCTCAGCCTTATTAACAAGAGCAGCACACAAGGCAATCATACCCTTGGGTGTCCTTTAACTTGCTCAAAAGTATGGCTTAAGTGTTGATTTCTTTTCTTAAAAAAAACAAAAAAAACACGCAAATTCCATTTTACAGTGATGACACATCCATCGTCCGAAAACGAGTGACCTGGGAATTGCAATGAATGCCCTTATTGTTCACCTGGCATTAAAAATAGCGCCAGGTTTCACTGGCGATATTTAGCCAGATGCATCTGCCAACTGTCATGTGCTGCACCAGGGAAGCAGACAACAGGCTCCTTCATTTCATCATCCTCCCCTTTGGGCCGTAGTTCCTGCATCTCATGCAGAGATGCAGTCTCTCTTGGAGACCCTGCCGGCTACAAGGGCTGCTCTGAAAGTAACGCCTCCTATTTTATGATGTTGGCCCACAACATCACAGGCAAATGGTGGTGGTATGGCAGTAGAGGTTGAACCTTCCCGACAATATTCTGTTCTGTTTTGTTGCCATGTGACAAATGGCAGCAGAGGGGTGGTCTGACAGAGTGGCATCTGACATGGAAGTGCGTATGGAGCGAAGTGTGTCATTGAATTCCTCCATTCAGAAAAAAATGGCACTCACTGACATTTATTGATGCTTGCTGAACATTTATGGATACTGAATAGTGGATGTGAGCATAGTGAGGCAGTGGGTGGTGCTTTTTAGCAGTAGTGACAGTGGGTCTCCTCTACTGGTGTGGATTTCTGAGCGTGGCATGCAAGCTCTTCTTCATTGCTGGCAAAATGCTGCGAATGGTGGTAACTGTGTTGAAAAATAACTTTTTTGTAGCTGAAGACTTGCTCAATCAGCTAGTGTTCTTGTGCTCCTTGTATCTGCTGTAGTTTCCATGGAAATAAATAGAGGCATTACTTTCGGAGATCTGGAATCTGGAAATCAATTGTGAGTTTGTGGGCACATGCAATTACTGGAAAGACAAACTAAAGCCTGATTTTTCCTTTGTCTTGTCTTTTTCCTATGGACTAGATTTAGCTGTAGTAAAAAGCAAGGGAGATCTTTCCAGCTTCCAACAATTTCTATGGGAAGTGCTGATACTTCCAGATAACCTCTACCAGCTTCAGGAAATAGAGATGTATTTCTCTAGCACATACCATGTTTCAGTTCTACTAGTAAATCAGTAGTGAGTTTCTCCCAACTCCTCTTGTGAATCAAATGTTTTGTGGGTGTAGGAGACTTGCTGGTTAGTTCTGAAGGATGGCTGCAAGTTTTAGAAACACCTTTCTTGTTTTTGTTTATCCTGACTGTGCTCTCATCGGGAGGACAAAACTATTGAATTTGATGCCATGGGAGATTATTATCTGGGATGCACCAACTGGCTAAACACTGACAAATAAATTTTAGATCTGTGAACATGAAAAAAAAAAAAAAAGATTAGCTTAATCAGTGTAGTGGTATGCATTCTGGAGAGGGTGATATACAGTCAAGAGAAAAAGTAAATTATGATAAAACAAAATACAGGAAACGGGTCAGCTGAGTTCCACCTAACATTCTGTATTTCCCCCAAAATGTTCATTATACATACATAAAGTGGTTGTGTCCCACTCGGAGTGAGTAGAAATTAACTTGGTAATTTGTTTATTTATTTACTTTTTAAACAGTTGCCACTCTTTGAAACAAATATCTCATTCTATAAAATGCCCAATCCCCTGCCTCTCCCTTTCAAATGTTCCAAAACCACTTTGGACTAATTTTGAGCTCTGTTTGCAATTGTATGCATGTGTCTGAAGTGTGAGTAGCACAGCATGTTCTCTATGTCCATGTGTTACAAATCCAGTTGACAAAGGACTTACACCCTATTCTTTCCTAATTGTCCTTCATCACAAATAGGAGGAGATCACTCAAAACCATGCTTTCCTTGCTTTGAATTCCTTCAGTTGTAGTCTCATAGTTTTTATGAAGGTCAGTTCCTTTATAAGAATTTTAAGAAGTAATCCATGCCTTCAAATTTTATCACATAATATCATTTTTCATAAATGTATGTTTAAAGTACATCCTTAGTTTACATAATGATTTTTATTCTTGGAAATTATTTCTGCTGTCAGAGCTTCAGCATTGATTTTATCTTCAGCATAATTACACTTCTGAAGTTAAATGAGCTCTGAGCAAGTTCTGAAAGATGTTTCAATATAATTTTTTTCACCTTTATGGTGCCTGAAGTGAGGTTTTGTGCTTTGAGAGCTAGTTGAAATTCCACAGTGTGGCACATCACTTGGGGAATTGAGCTTGACAACCTAGAAGTGATGGAGTATACTCATTTTTGGCTGCTGCAAGGAATTTACATTCTGAGTTTTCGGGCAAAAATAACAACAACAACAACAAAAAGCAAGAGTCACCAAGGCAATGGGAATGTGATCGCTACTGCGGCTGCCTTGGAGTGAATGTGAAAGTTTGGTCAAAGGCAGACTGCATCAGACTGCCTGAGCCTAAGAAAGTGTCAGAGAAAGGATGGCCAGAATGTAGTGCCCATTACTCTACAGTAGGTGAAGAGAATCCCCTTCTACAGTGCCCATGTGCCCGACTCATTCTTGAATATCTCTAGTAAGAAGTGCCGCAATTAGATGTAGCCTCTATTAGATATTCGGGGATCACCTCTGTGTCTGGGTAATTCTGGGCATGGGGGGAGCAATGTGTTGGAGGCTGAACTACCTTACCCCATCTGGCCACATCCTAAAGGTCTTTTCAAGATGGGAGAGTGTTCTATTACTTGAAAGGAGATAGAAGTAAACGCTTCCTGCTTACAGGTGTGGGCTTTCATTTGCATAAACAAGGAACACTCAGGAAAGAACTTGTTGATCTTTAGGGTCCCTTCCAACTTAAGCCTTTCTACAATTCTATTATCTTGAAAAGGAGAGAGGATACAAAGATAGGCAGTCTTCTGTTTGATGTGTAAAGGACCAAGCTGTGAGAGCCTTAATTTTCTGAGCAGAAGCATTGTACATTCTGACCTGAGAAGTATTCTTATATAAAACATATTAGCTGAGGGACTTTAACCTTGCCTTGATATTTTGACATTACTGAAGCATGAAGTAACATGCAAGTGCTGAATGATGCTTGCTGTTCTAGTGTAGATGTTTTGGCCATGGATTGTTGGTGCATTTACCGCTGTAAACCACTTCCACCATCTCCGAAGAAGCAGGTGGTTGGCCATAGGGACAAGAGATACACCTACTAATCAATTATGCGGAGGTCATAAATGAGCCCCTTTTCAAGAGGCGTCATCGAGCATTAGTCTGAAAGGAGAAATCTGCGAAGAAGGACACAGGTGCTGAATTTCTTTCGGCATATGGATGCTGAGAAGTGTTTGAAACAGAAAGATACCTGATGTAAATCTCAATACCCCGAGAGGACGTGAGTGCAGAGGAGCACGGAGCAATGGGTGTGCAATGCTCACACCGCAGGAGGGGTGTGGGATGGTGGGGAAACACACTGACATTGCTGAATGCCAGCAGGATGGAAGACGCTGGCACTCGGTGAGGAGGAACTTGAGAATGATTTTGGAGCTCTATTTGCAAACAGCTGTCTTGTCTTCCGCAGCACGCTGTAGAAAAATAGAGGTTTTGAACCATTAGGAAAGCAAAGGAAGTGCAATAGCCCAGATTTTGATCATAATTACACCCAGGTGGTGCTGAAGTGACTACACCCGTGTCATTGAAGTCACACCAGGGCAAAACTTGGGAGAGAAATGAATCAAGCTCTTTGTTTGCCTGCATTTGTGTACCAAAAGAGCACTCTAACAGCTCTTAGTAAATAATAAATTAATAATGATATGCTGATCTCCCTTGTGGCTGGAAGAAGTACAGAAAAATTAGCGTTGGGGTAAGAATTTGCTTGTGAGATCCTTTCAGTGTGTCACTTCTTCATTTGTATTGGATGCCTGATGTTTGCTGGGCTGATTTTAATTTCTTCTTCCAGTCTACTTCAAGCATCAGAAAGACAAAATTAACTGGGTTTCTGAAAGGTGAACAATATGAAGCCGACAGCTTAGAGTCAGGAGTGTTTTATGATGCACTGTAAAGCACCTTTGACCAGTACATCTTTGGTTGGCATCATAAAATACCTTTGGATTTCTGGCAAGAAAAATAAATAGTAAAGAAAACAACAAATAAAAAAACCAAAACAAACAAAAAAACACTGAAAACAAGTGCTATTGCTGCATGTCTGTTGTTAAGCAAATAACACTTGAGTGGTTGGTTTCGTTTGTATTTCCCCATTTGTGCCTCAGAACGCACCAGATTGCAATGTTACATCACATGTAATGACTGGGACCATGTCCTGAGATCCCCCTCTGACCACAGCCTCCTCCTCGCTCTTCTCCTCCCAGCCCAAGGACTGCATGTGATTATACTGAGGGCATAATTCAATTAATTATTGACAGCACACGCAATCACCACTTAGATCTCTCGCTGATAAATCTCTGCTGCTCTCTGTCTTCTCTTTGTCAGGCACTTCAGGGATGGAAAGGCAATAAAAATAATAAAGATAGGGCATTTATTGGTGCTCTATATCAACTGGAGAGGCTCCGGACCCCCCAGGCTTTTGGGATGCAAAGCATCTTGTTCTAATTTGTGCCCAACAAGTGCCCCCCCCGGAAGCTCAGCGGAGCTGATTCATTTTATGATTCATTTTCAACAGAGTGTATAATAGGAGCAGATAACTTTGATTTGAGCAAAGGAAAAGTGTGATGTCTTTCAAGGATTCCGGGCTTTCACAGCACGTTTTTCTCCTGATGCTGTGATTAGAGAGAAAGTGATAAGTAAGAGCTCTGTGTTGGGTGTAAAGGAGGAATGGAGCTTCGGAGCTGACTTGGTGAGAAACGAAACAAACCAACAACAGCCCTGACCTCCGGTACCCTTTGACCAAAATCCTGGGGGCGGGCGGGGACGCGCCGGGGGGTGCCC
>JAOWBP010002559.1:43650729-43676205 GCA_028571105.1 Tragopan temminckii | reverse complement strand
GTACGACGCCGCCCAGGAGCTCCGCGCCTGGATGGCTGGCAAGACCAACGTCCGGGCCCAGCTGTCGGGCGGGGTGCGCCACGTGGGCGACGACGTCGCCGACATCATGGCGTCGTTCTCCAGCCGCGGACCCAACCGTGCGGTGTCCATGCTGAGAACCCTATTTCTGTATGGTGTCAGTCCTGGGTTTCCACCTGCAGCCCCCCAGTGACCTGCAGGGCCACAGCTCCCATCTGCAGTGAGCCCATCCCCATGTGGGGCTGTGCATCCCCACGCACCTCCCAGCTGACATCTGCAGGACTGGTCGCCTTATGGGAGGCGAGTGGCTCGGTTCGTTTTGACGTAACTTCCTATGAGAACTCTGAGTAAAGGGCAAAATTAAAGTCTCAATTTTTCCATATCTGGTTCAAAGTAGCGTCTTTTAGAGCAACCTAAGCAGGCACTCAGATGGGAGCCCCCAGAGGGATGTTCTCTGTTGGTGTCGATGACGAGTGAGCTGAATCCGGTTCTGTACCATCTGGATGGAAACATGTGCCTTGGTCCCATAAAGGCATCTTCATACCCAGCCTGACTAATGGCTCTGTTGGCATTCTGTGGCGCTCAGACCAGGGAAAATTACTGAGCAGATATTTACTATATTGTCAAATTTATTTTGAATTCATGTGGGCCTCTCACCACCTCTCTGCACAGTTATGCAATCTTGAAAACCACAAATTAAAGCCTCTAAACAGACGCAATAACAAATTGTGGTAGCTCTGAAGAAACCCCCAGGAAAAAATATTGATCTCTCAAAGCGACCTCTTCAAACTCTGCTGACAGACAAAAGCCTGAGTAAACACATGGGTTTGCAACCCCGAGTATCAACAAACTTTGCTCTGCTGGATCAGAGAGGGCTGTTCCGAGGCAGAAAAAAGCATTCATTCTTATGGAGAGTGCTTATAACTGTGCAGGGACTGTGGAAATGTCTTTTTCTCTGTTCCCTGGGAACAACTTTGCTTTATTTTTATAGCTTGAAGAAAACTTCTGGATTGGGGTTTCGTATTTGGCTGTGGATGGAGCAGGGCATGGAGGCATTTTGCTACAGTGGCCCCATTGCCGCAGCTTCCTGCCGTAGGAAAATGCAGATGTACTGTGGGGCTGCTGCCTCTGCACAATGAAACAGGGGCTCTGTGTGGCCCTACAACCCATGCGCTGATGCTTTCAGGCCAAGCACGGCGTTGGTTTGCAGTTCTACAAGTGGGAAAGGGTGAAATTCTGCCTTGGGTTTCAGGGAGGTTTGAAGATGCGCCAACGCCACTCGCAGGTTGGTGCGGTGCTGGATGTGTTTTGGGATCACCCTCCCTGAACACCACAATGGCCGTGCCTCCCAGCAGGGCGCGTTGGGTTGGGCACCCGAAGGCACTGCGTCTTTCTAGGAATCCCTACTGCTGCTGCTAACGTGGGAACCTCATCCTCCTGCTCACTGAAGGGATGATGGCATATATTCTAAGAGACGGGATTTACAGTGGCACATTTTTCTGTGGGTTGTTTTCACTCTTCTGCACACAGTCTGTGGCTCAGCGGTCGCTGACCTTGCTCCTGCAGACGTCCGTGTGCGTCCGCACGGAGCTCACAGCATTTTCCTTCCTGAGAACTCAGTGGCTGTAGTTTTTCTTGATTTGATAAGAGTAATTAATAACACTTCAACATTTCTTTCCACAAACGGGAGCTACCAAGTAAATTCAGCGACTTATAAAAACAAAACCTCAAAAAAAAAAAAAAATCACCAAATTTAAAAACATTGGGTGTGCTTTGATGTAGAGGATGTGTCGAAATGGTATATTTCTATGTTTATTTTTCCATTTTACAATTTCCCGGGCAAAGGCGAGCAATGCTTTCTGACAGGAAACAAAATCTACTTTGGAAGGGTTCCACCCCTCGTGTCAGCCGAGCTCCATGTCGGCCAGGTGTTTGAGCTGGACTTCATCAGGGGAGATGAAAAACCTTCAGCGGAGCTTGGACCGAGCCCTGATGTATGAACGGAACCGTCCCACCTGGTGTGAGTGGCCACCCATTGCCAGCGGTTGCAGCGGGGCATTGCTCACCTGTCTGGGATCTGCAAGAAGTAAATGCCACGTGGCTGAAATCTGGAGTGGGTGAACTCCGTTGGTGGTTGTTTGCTCTCAGTGACACCTCTGCAGAGAGGTTACCGTGGGCTGGAGGCTGTGCGTGGCTCTGGCATTGATTTCCCTCGTAGCCTTTTGTCGCTTTCAAATGACAGCTGTTTTTCTTTTCCTTCCTCCTGTTTTCTGTTTATAAATATACACGACTCAAAAAACCCAGGCAGAGTCAAGGAGCGAGCCGGTGCTTTGGGAATTGAATGAAATAGAAGAGCGCTGCACTGCAGTCAGGTCACAGCAGAGCCATGGCCTTGGTTCTCCTACCCCACCCCAGCATTTTTGCCTTTGAATACATGACAAGTATGACATACGTGACAAAAAAGTTCCCTGCATTTAAGCTTTTTACTTCTCCCCTCCCCCACCCCACTTTTTACTGATTCTGGGTTGAATTGGAGAGGAATTGGTCATTCTGGAGGGAAGACTGATTCCAGAACAACAGTGCAGCACTCAGCTCTCACCCAAAGTGAAAACATCTCCTGAGCCTGTGAGTCAGCATGACCCAGTGACAGTCCCCTGATGTTGTGTTCATAGCATCAGAGTTTCGTCTCAGGTTGGAAGGGACCTTTAAAGGCCACCTGGTCCAACCCCCTGCACTGAACAGGAACACCCTCAGATCCACCAGGTGCTCAGAGCCCCGTCCAGCCTGACCTTGAATGTCCCCAGGGATGGGGCATCCACCACCTCTCTGGGCATCCTGTGCCAGTGCCTCATTGCCCTTACTGTAAAAAAGCTTTTTCCTTATATCCAGACTAAATCTCCGCTCTTTTAGTTTGAAACGATTTTCCCTTGTGCTATCATAACAGACTCTGGTAAAGAGTCTGTCCCCTTCCTTCCTATAACCCCTCTTTATAGCAGGTTCCTGCACACTACTGCCTGCGAGTGCCCTGTTGTGCCAGCAGCCTGGCAGCTGTGATGATAAACCATACTGCCTCTGGAGAGAGGGCATTCTGCTAGATGTCTTTTTGTTAATTATTATTTTTTATTTTAAATGTGGGTAGATGTGGCACTGAAGGACATGGTTAGTGGGCACGATGATGATGAGTTGACAGTTGGACTAGATCTTAGTGGTCTTTTCCAATCTTAGTGCACAATGGTTTTATGATTCTAAACTCAGATGATTTTGGTGACTGTGTTTATTTTAGGATCCCTGAAATAGTGGCAATTACACCACTTACAGTGCAACTTGATGAATACCAAAAAGGTACAATTTTCCACTCCATTGCTCTTTCACATCTGCTTGCAGTGTGTGCCGCATGATCCTGCAGTGACCCATGGAGACCTGGCCCAGGCATCTAAAGGAGCAGAAAATCTTAGCTATGTTAAAATGAGTAATTTCCTGCAGAATCAGCTTCCTGCTCATGACAAAACCAAATGATCACAGGTATGATGCAGAAAAATGACAAGACAAAGGGCCATGGTGTGCAGCCTCGGGGAGGGAAACTGGGGCCATCCCATCAGATTGCTTTAGCAATACTACCTGAGTGGCCCTGAGTGGGACTGCATTGTGAGAATGTGTTCAGAGTGGAGATTTACAGGCTGCCCAGGGAAACTGTGGGTGCCCCATCCCTAGAGGTGCTCAAGGCCAGGTATGATGGGACCCTGGGCTCTGGGCCACCAGCCTGAGCTGGTGGGGGACAACCTGCCCACATCAGGGGAGTTGGAAATAAATGATCTATAAAGGTCCTTTCCTATGATTCTGTGATTTCACGAGTCAGCTTCACTGCAAGGACAACGCACAGGAGAGAAGATGCACAGCAGCTGACCAAGGCTGTCACAAGATCCTGCTGGAGAATGGAGCTGGATGGGGTGCACAGCTGGATTATGGGGGAGTCAGCACCGACAACTCCAGCAGCAGGAGATCAGATTATCCAGAACCCCTTTGCCAAGCACATCTCTACAACCCATCAAGCAAACTGCTCCTGAGCTGCTGTGGCTCAAGGGCTCAGGCTGGACCCCTGGTAGGCAGTGCAATTACAGTTATCTGAATGGCCTGCTCTGCAACAAAGCAACAGCCTAGTCCAGAAGTGGAACCCCATAGAGTTATACTTAAGTGGTGATTTTATACACATTGAATACAGATGAAGTCCTTGGCAGAATGTGATAATACTCCTTCCATTGTCCCTTTTTCATGCTGGTTTCAGGTGTGGTGCAGAGAAGGATGAGGAGATGCAATTTGCTGGAATCTCTTCTCTGAAAGGATCGTAACAGAATTCACCACGTGCAGCGCTTTATAACAGCGTGTTTCCACGGACAGCATATTTCAATGCACTAACATCATTTAGAAAGATGAGAATAGCAGGCTTATAGCTAAGGTTAGTTTTTCATCTTTTAAATGAAGCAAGCACAGTCACGATATTTTCTTAAAATGCTAAGAGGATACTTTTGAGTTGACAGGCAGGGTCCAGGCTTTGTTGGGGTGAAGGAAGCACCCCTCCTTTGAGCTTCCTTTCCACGAGGTAATCTCACAGCTGCCTGCCGTGCTTTGTTACCGGCTGATTCTCAGAGCCTTGAGCTCTGTCTGGTGAAAGCCTTCAATGAGCATCGGCAAAACTCCCATTGCCTTCCCTGAGATCAGGATTTTACCCAAGCCATGTAGTATGATAACAGACAAAAGCAGGGCTGAAGACTCGGGATGTGATTCCCGTCGTCTCGCTTTCCTTAACAAGTGCAGTAAACCATAAAGAATTTTAAATAATATCATTTAATAACTCTCAAGTTTCCATTTCAGGCACTTGCGTGTGCCCTGCCTGAACTGACATACACATTTGAATTTTCAATCTGTAACAGACTCAGAGGGGAAGGGAGGAAAAATAGCATTTAGAAAAACATTTATTCAAGAAAAACCTTTAGGGATCACGTGTAGGATAATCTTTTCCAAGGTGACCTTCATTTCCTATAATATAATGCTTCTACCCAGCAGTGGTTTGACATTTTTGAATAAGCCGTGGAGTGGAAGAACAAATAATTTAGCAAAAATGGAGGAGTTTACTTTACCTAGACAGGCAGGAATATCAGCCCACATTAGAATGTAGAAATGAGATGATTAAACTGCTGACCTTTTATCCCCAGCATCACTAAAATGTATATTACATGCATAACATGATCTAGCGGTATGTAAATGACCACTTCAAGTATGATACCAACAAATGGTGTTCCAAACACGGGGCCAGAAGGCACAACTGCTCTGCACTTCTGCTTTCATAACATAACTCTTGTACTTCAAGCATTTTCTTTGAATATAAATGTTTTGTGAAGTTTTCCACTGATTTTTTTTCCTGGCGTTTGCACCAGCACTCCGTTTCTTTTTAGTCATGTAAAATGGCATCATCCAATTTCTGAGATCTTTTTTCAGGCCGTGATGATTTATAAGCCCTAATTTCCAGGATACACCCTTGAAGTTACCTTCTCTGTGTGACCTCAGGATTTCTCTTCCCAGACCTTTGCTATTTATGTTCGCTGTTTCTGTGGTCAGGATTTGGCAGTGTTGTTTTGGACTAATGACCAGACATACATAAGAATTGGAAGGAACACATGTAAATCTCCCGATTTAATGCACAGCTTGTTTATCAACAGCAGAAACAAGTTTCTGGACAGGTTTGACACATCCTAATAATAGACCTCTGCAGCCAGATGGAAAGATTTTGACAAATATGAACTGCACAGAATTCTTATTCTGAAACAGATGCAATTTGCTTATTTTATATTGCAGTGCAGTATTTCTTTCTAAAACTTTGTCCAGAGATAATTGGAAGTGGAAGTCACTTAGTTCGGGCAAGTTTAGATTGTTTATAGGGAACGTTTTAATTGACGTGGAACTGTGTAAACCTGTTAGCATCTGTGCTCTTGGATGAGGAGAAGAGGCAGAACAAGGGCCTGAGGTTTGGTTCTAATTTTTCCTGTCATGCAGAAAACTGCAAATAATTTAATGCTCAGATGAAATTACTCAGCGTTTTACTCAATCATTGGATTTTCCTCGTAAATCGTATATTTTGCTTTCACCATATACCCCCAATACTTTAAATTGCATCATCTGATGACCGTGACGCTTTCTGTGTATTCTTATTTACCTTCATTGTTTATTTACTTAGGCTTAATTCCTCCCTCCATTGCCCACTGTGAATAAAATGTTCCTCTGAAATGGATTAATTTTGCACTTTGTTTACAGAATAGTCTTGCAATGTGGTATCTGATACTCATTAGCAGGAAAACAGAAATAAGGAGAGAAACATTAGTTCTCACCACAAATCATTCTGAATTCACTGGAATTAGGATCCGACCCAAAATGTTTAGGTTAGCTCAGTAGCTCACGCTGATTTGCAGGGTCTCCGTGTTTATGCCTAACAGCGCGTCCTCCTATGACTCTTTATTTTTAGCTGTTCAACAGTTCTTACTTTCTGTGAATTTTAAAGTTATTCTTAGACTAAGCAATACAGTATCTTTGCGGGGAAGAACTGTGACAAGCGTCGCTATGTGATACAGCTCATCGTTTCATGGGGCCCATCATTTCCACCTGAAGCTCCAGCAGAAAGAAATGAAAACCAATCAAAGATTAAACGGGCACTTTAAACTTAGATATGAAATTCTGAGTTCCGCTTCATTCTTCTCAGTGTGTGACTCATTGTGGACACCTGGAGCTGTCTGCCATCCTCTATGAAACTTAATTGAAGGGCCACAAATTGCCTCTGAAGGTTAAGATCTGTGCAAACCAGCTTCCCAGAATCCAAGCATTCTTTTAGTTCTGACATTTTAATGAAGTTGATTTTGTGGGAACACGAATCTCTTGCTATTAGTTCTTACCTGAAACCAAGTTCACGTTTCTTAAACCAATAAAATGACACTTTTATTTTTAATTTCTCCTCAGAAAGAGTATTACAATCCCTTCTTTAATGGGGAATCATACTTTTATAAAAAGCTGGGAATGCAGATGTGAACAAAATGGATCAAAGAGGTCTAAGCCTGCTTGTAGAAATGGGTAAGAGTTCTGAAATTAATATTTATTGAAAACTAGCCCTAGATTTATTAGGTACTGAGGGAACATTTCTTTAAGAAAAATTATGTTGTATTTGGAAAAACTAACGTTCTCTTTTTTAACTAGTTTTAATTAACATTATGTTCCCATTGCGCCAAAAAAAAAAAAAAAAAAAAAAAAGAGCAGCAAAATGTAAATAAAGTAGGAGTAAAGTATCTTAGCAGATAAAAGCATAGATAAAAAGCTCTGAATCCCTTCTTATAAATACCTTCCACGAAATGTGCTGGTCCTAGAGAAGTCATGGCCTGTGTTGCTCCTTGGTCACCATCAGCAGCCGTTGACACTGGAGAATGGATGCAGCTGTCCCTTCTCCCCTGTGTAATGACTGCCAACAACATGCTCAGGAGAGCTGCTTTTAATAAATTTCTGATTTGGATTGGAATTTGGTTTGCAGTTCGCAGCTGATGGAGTTTTTGGGGGTTATGTGCAATAGGGCATCTAGGAGTACTTCAGGCACCTCTGAAACAGAGGGCTTTGTTCAGAAATATACTGCATATATCACCTTAAAATTACATCTCTGCCTCCAATAATTATGAAAGCTATTGCAGTATCTTGCCACCATTACAGTTCAGATCATTCTACTTTCCAGCTTAAATGTATCTATGTGGACTTACACCTGTTTGCTTTCATACCAGCACTGTCTCTGTGTGTGGGCAGTTTTCCTGTCTCCTTTTCTCAGCATATTTGAAGAGGGCCATTCTGTCCCCATGGGCAGTGCTCCATGGTGGTCAACACATCAGGCTCATGGGAACATACCCTTGCCAACAGGGTGGGCTGTCTCCACTTAGTCCTGAATGAAGCAGGCTGCAAATTCCCCCTCTCTTCGTGCCTTTAGGGCTATGTTAGGGCAATGCTAAGGCTGAGCTGCTGAGTTTTGATGAAGAATTCACTAGCACTGTGCTAATTCGATCTGTTATGGATTCTGGGAAAGTACAAGGCTAATGGAGAGTATGGGAACTCACATGGGCTTGCACCTGTTTATTCAGGTGCTCGGTCTTATCTCATGAGGTGGATTTTCCATTTCTCTGATCCTTCTAGAAGCTTCCCTCTGCTCCTGTTTCCTGTAAAGCCCATTTTCCTGCATTGTATAGGAGGAGATTCATTGGAGAACTAAGGGTAGCTCTACCCTGTCATCTTTTTCCTCAGATCAGCAATCCTTGGCACAGCATACAGTCCCTCGTTCAGCATAATCATTCTCAACAGTCTGGTTGACATCTGGAAGCCATGGACAAACATGCAGCTTGTCAGCAGAGCACCTGGTCAATGAGCGTGGCATGTTGGAGACACGCTGTGTGCACAGCCCATGCATTATGTTATTTAGTCAGTGCTGTTCAGTAGAGCTCAGATCTACCTGAAACCCATAGAAGAACTGAAAAACATACGTACAGGAACTCTGGAGTCTTTCTGCTGTCCCTGTGCAAAGGGACAAGAGTGGCCCATCTCTCTTGGGGAGCCCAATACAACCAGAGTGCCTGGGGTGTTCTGTGCACTCGCTGGCCGTCTGTGTTGTTCATGTTTCCCACACACTGGATTTCCTGTTCGTGTGGTGGTGCATGGCTTGGGATTTCCCAGACATAAATATGGGAGCCCAGGCACATGCTTGGGAGCCACGTGATAGGGCTGTGGCTATAGATGTTCCCCATATGGAGCACAGCTGTGTCTGCCCTGGAAAGGAGTGACCTAAATTTTACGCAGTATTCCAGTGATGTTATAACCAACACATCCTTCTCTGCTGGAAATACCGCATGTGTTTTCAGATTGTACTTGTTTACCATAGCTGCATTTCTTTGGAGGCCCATGCTAACCCTACATTTGGCTGAACCATCTAGAGTTTTCTTCTCCACAAGCAGCTGACAAGTGCCCAGGTTACAGATATTTTCAGCTGCCATCTTCGTGACACTGAGCTAGGCAACACTGGATTTCATCCTATTTGTGCTGCTTCAGACCTTGAAGTCATTTAATTCTTCCAGTGTAACAGCTCAGTCCTGTTCTGTACACCTGCAGATTTCAGAAGCTCATTCCTACATTTTGCACCCACGTTTTCTCTGCTGACTATATTCTTTAAGTGATATTTGATCCTGACCGTTAGTTGATGGTGGATAACCTTTGCTGATGTAAACCATCACAGCTTTTGGTGTCAGTGCTGTCGTTGTTTCCAGCTAAGTTTCTTCCAGGATGTAGTTAGAAATAGACCTTTAAAATGCAGTATTTCTTTGACTTTAAACATCTAATAAAAGAATTCAACAGGCATTACTTAAAAGTATCACCATGCTTATCAAATGGGTATGCTTAGGCCAAATGAACACTAATAGTGCATCATAATATTAAAGGTGTTACAATATTAAAAGTGTTATGTTTTCATTATAAGGAATATTCCCACTTGTTTAACTCTACTGTAACTGTGTTTCCTACATACAGGTGATCCCAGTTATTGTGGTAACACATGCTTATTTTTCTCAAGATGCCATAGAGATATTCCAACAAGCACTTGCTGTTGGCATGATCTTTACAACGGTGTCTTTGGAGGTGGCAATTTAAGCAGTTTTGTCCTATTATTCAAGAAACTGGGCATTATGTTGCTATCTTCTCTATATCATCAGGGATATTTTCCCATCCTCTCTCTCTGCCAGTGCATCGCTCCAGCTTTATGGTTGTGAAGAAAACCTAAGAAATCTAAAGCAGAAGCAATAGTGCATCTGAAAGCAGCCTAGGTAACACCTCCAAGAGGTACAAACTGGGCCACATCTTGCATATGTTCAGTACTGGTGATTTAAGTGTTGACATTGTCATGGTGACAATTAAAAAGCAAGAAGATCTTGGGTCTGTGTGACTTAATGTGAATATTTTGGAGCTACTAGTCACCTCCAGAGCCACTCAAGCTTAGGCTCAGCAAGCTTCATTGGTATGATCCTATTTTAGGGGGAACCAAGCTGTAAGGGAAGACGTACTGAGAAAAGAGGAAGGAGTTCTGTATTGAGTGAGCAGTCCTGTTTTCAGACAGCAGTGTCCTATCTGGGCAACTGATACAGATGTTGCTTAACAAATTGGCAGCACCATAACTTTGTCCATTTGGTCTTTGATAAGAGAAGATCGAATTTGAGCATGAGTTAATAAGGGGCAATGATATAGATATCACCATTTAATGAACTGCTTTTCAAGAGATTTGGACTTTTTCAGATTTCTAAGCTATAGACAATCTGGGAAAGATTTTATACATTACTTTTCTCCTTTTGGTTCGTAAAAATGATTTACTTTATGTTGCTTTTCCATTGGGAAAGCAAGCCGTAATCTGTTAAATATCTGCTTGAAAGTATCCTAAAATGACCTGTTGTGGTGAACAGTATTACAGACCGTATTGAACAGGTGCTTCTTTTCCTAGAAGTACTGTAGAAATTGAAAAAGTTCTCACTGAAAAGTTCTGGAACCAACTTTTCTCTTATGGAGAGCATTCTAGTACAGAATTAGGGTTGTTTAAGTGTATTTCCTTGCAATGAACATTCTATAAATAATAAAGGATGATAAATAAGGTGACATTTATAGTCAGTACAGAGCTCATTGCCATCATATTCCGTAACTACAGCCCTCTCATATACAGACTTTCAATTTAACAATGCATTGCTTTTGATTCACAATTCTGAATAGCTGAAAAATCCTCTTGTAATGCTTGCCCTTGGCCCCCAGAATCTTGCCATTCACTTGAATTACATACGATGAGTAAGCACTTGAAGCAGTGTACATCTGTACATGTCAGTAATGTTTGCGTAAGGTTTAATTTAGCACTGTATATTATATTGCATCCTTCACTTTCTGGGAAAGGTGAGGAAATTGTTTTGCTAAGCGTAGATTACAAAAGTCATTACTTGCAATATATGGGTTGAATATCCAGTTTCTTAATTCTAAATGGATTTTTGCTGTTCAAGGCTTGAACAGCGCAGTGTTGGAGATCAGTCTGTTTGTGTCCCAAAATACATGACGGGGACAGTATTAAAGGGTTTACTGGCAGCTTTCTGCCAGTCCAGATGCTATGAGCTGGGTTTGGGGTAACCCCTTTGCACATAAATAATATCGAGAAGTCATCTGAACGCAGTATTTCTCCCTCTATACGCATTTAAAGAGTAGAGTGCAAATTCTTAATTCACCTTCTGCTCTGACTGAACTACATAAAACTGTCCTATTGTTTTTGTACGGATAATGCTACAAATGTGTTAAGTGAAATGCACTGAATTTGCTCTGCAGGCCTATTTGATCTCATCCAACCTGGTGGCGTACCTGAGCGTCAAAATGCCATGAAAAACTGTTAGAAATCTGAGTGCTCAGAGTATGATTGGGGCAAATCTTCAAAGCCTCAGTGAGAGAATATGCTTTTCAAAAGACTGTTAGGAGTCCTGGTTCAAGGTGGTGTGGCTTAATTGTGATGTATTTATGAGTGGTGCATCAGAAGCTGCAGAAAACAATGCGAAGTGCCTGCTCCTCTTCCCATCTGTGTTGCTGCACTTCCTTAAAGTTACTGGCATCACTTTTAACTTCTGATGCAGCATCTCAGGGTCTTTAATTTTTCGAAAGTAGTTTTCCTCCAGACTGAACCAGAATAATGGGTAGATGTACATCTGCTTATGGACCACTGGAGACCAGTCTTCACCCAGATGTAATTGCAGAACTCCTCAAAGACAGTGCCATTAATAGCCACAGATCTACAGTTGATGAGTGTTTTATGTGCTTGTCCAAAAGAATTTCACTAAGGCTATCAGTGAACTCTACTCAATAACCACAAATTCATAACAAATTTTGACTATTACTAATACAGTACAAATGATTGTGTTAGCAGTGCAGTTGTTGTTTAAAAACAGCAGTATCACTTATGGAAGAACAGTTTCTATTTTCCCAGAATAATTTTTACACATTACTGTTCATTTGAAGCAAAACAGAAATGAATAGCCACACAGGCTTCGTCATCTGGATGTTTAATATGGCTGTTGTACATCTAGGCTTTTATTTTAATTTCTTCACTGTGTGTTTCTTGTGGAACTTTGCCCCCATTAATATCTTTCTGAAATGTGTTTTTATTATCTTTTTCTTAATATAACTTCAAAAGAGAGATGAGATTTTCCTCAGGATGCTGAATCTTGGGTGGTATACAATGTTTTCACTTTTCATATGATTTAACACCAATGACAAATGCTGCTTTAAAGCCTTTATTGAAAATCATAGTTTGTAGCTGCAGTATAACTTTTTTCCTGATCTGGATTTACGTATGCGTAATGGACAACTTACGACTAGTCTGATCTCACTACAGATTGATTACTCTATGTCTCTTGTTTTGCATCCCATGATTCGCTTGAAGAGCTTAATTAAATGAATCAGAATATAAGCACAAATTCACAGCCACAATCACAATTCCCCATAGATAATTTTCTTTGGCTTCTCTTTCTGGGATTTCCAGGAAACTTCCCACAAGCTGTTTCACAGAATAGAGGGATTTCTCTTTTAAAACTTTTTTTAGTGTTATACAAATTTGAGCCCAGAACAGTTTAATTTTTTTGAGAAATAACTGTGAATGCTACATGTGTGTGTGCCTCTGTAGTAACAAAATCATCAGAATAAATTGAACTTAAGTTGAATCTCATTTGATTTCTGTGGTTGGCTTTGGAAACATTTGGTAGTTATTTTCCATTGAAATTTTCACATGCTTGGGGCAGCAATATGCTTAAGTGCTTCTCTGTTATTTCTGCTCTGCAATCTCAATTTTAAACTCGTTCTCCTTTTATTTCTTTTTCTATTTGCTCTGTATTATATGTACTTACCTTTCATGTGCTAAAAAATAATTTTCTGTTTGCTATTATTGGTGATCTTGATCTTGGTGTGCATGTATGCGTGTTGAAAAAATACAATATAGAACCCTCTAAAGAGCATTGCTCTTTGATTTTGAGAAAGAGAGAAGGGATTCTAATTTATATTCATATTGTTGGAGTAAAAATTCTCCATTCAGGAATGTGGCTGTGATTTTTCAAAATGACTTGTAAGGCTTAGACGACTCCATTTATGGGTGGCTAAACTGGGACATTTATAAGAAATAAGTTTTTAGAGAAGAATGTTCAACATGACAGAAATTATAATAGGGAGCTTTGGCCCCCAAACCTGCAGAACTCTTAAACGAGTACAACGCATTTCTTGGTCTCTCTTGTTCTCTAGGTGTATGATTCTGTATTAGGTATTAAAATAACTAGATTCCTGCCTCAGTGTACGGTCTGATGACAGGCACCCAAGAAATGAGGCACATGGAATGAGTCAAAAGGGACTATTGTTTATTATTATTATTATTATTATTATTTTGCTGATTAACACTGAGAATAGCTAAAGACACGTCTATGAGACTGTGTACAGAAAGATTCCTCTGAGCGCACACAGGACTGAGAAGTCAGTCTGAGTCCAAAGCCAAATCACTGGGTCAGCATGCCACTGTTTCAGCAGGAAACGTTACCTTAAGCAAAGTAACAACTGAAGAGACCCACACAACTTTTAATGTGCCAGTTCTGGGTTGTTTCTTTCCATCTTGGGTAACAGAGAGTGGCTCTGAATTCTGATGGCATTTGCAGATATGGGTCTGTTTTTGTGAGTATCAAAGGGCGTGCTTTGGAGTCCCTGGGTCAGTGGAGATGTATCAGTCATCTCTGAGGAAGTTTGTGTCAGAGCCCAAGACTTCTGATGGCATTTTTTGAGGTTCTTATACCTAGGAGATCCATATATGGGTTTCATATAGCAAATACAGAACAAGAAAGAAGTCCTTCTTCCAGAGCTTTAATCTGAATTGGGAGGAAGCATACATGGAAATGTTCATCCAGCCCAACTACTAGCCAAGGGAAGATTATATCCTGCAGGCTATTTTCTAGCATTTGCCAGTCTAGCTATAAAAGCACCGAACAAATAGGATCCATTACTGGGGAGCATCTAGGAGATTGTTCCATTGTTTAAAAGATGTCATGCCAGTACATTGTCTTCTGAAATTAAGTATGCGTTTTTTTTTCTTCTCTTATCTTAGTTATCCCTCATTATTGGTTATGTTGTGAGATACCAAATGAAAACCTTACACTCTGAAAGTCAGTGTAATTGCTGGCTATTGCAATTCACCTTTGTGTCCTTGAGCTGACCAGCCTGGAGCGTCGCTGGTCTGATGTAAAAGAAAGGGCTGTGTGTCTGCATGAGAATAACTGTAACCAAGGAACCAATGAAAATGATGGTTGTACAACTCCTCTACCACTCCTCTTGCCCTCTTAGTGTATCTGCCCTGCTCCTTCCCAATAAACCAGATCCTCCATGCCGCCAGAGTTTTCTCTGTTCTTCAGATAATGTTTGCCAGCAGCTACAGCTATGTGAGCAAGTAGTGAGGCCTAGTAGTATGGAGTGAGTGAAAATAAAAGCTGAAGAGCCACAAGGTTGGTGCTGTGGGCTCAGTATCCTCAATTATGTGCTGTTTTAGGTCTTATTCTTTTATTATTATTATTATTATTTTAATAATTCTGAGCTGGCAAAAAAAACACCCACACCTGGATACCTCTATTGGTTGATTCAGTTTTGTCTGAAAGTCTGTGAGTCTGAGACTGCTTTGTTGGTGCACCAGAACATAATAAGATGATCTGGAGGCTTTTGTATTTTCGAAAAAAACTGATTTTATAAGCATTTGGGAATAAGATGAATGTAGTTGTTTCTGTGTAGAGACACAGGAAAGGATTTGGTAGTTTATGACATCCCTTCAAGGCAAGTTTCCTCTGATTCCAAAGTGCACCATCGTATCTGTTATGGAGTGATGACCTTTGTAGTAACAGCTCGGAAAAGCTTTGTTTTCTTGACGTGTGACACTGCTATCCTTCATGCAATGTTTGTGGTTTCTTTCAGCACTGCATCTCCTTACGTTTCTTCCATCTGTTGAATGTGTGTCTCTTGTTCTTCTGCATATCAATTTCAGTTTTTCCAGATTGAATTTTTTGTCTGTTCTCCTGCTATTTACTACGATTCTTATTCTCTTCTCCTAGTTTAGTTACATCAGGGAGATTCACTGATGTCAATTTACTCTCACAGGTACTGAAAGTTTTCATTTGCATTGAATTAAAATGGTGTCTATAGATTTCACCAAATAATCTACATTGCCAGTGACAATTCACTGTTAGCCAGATTTTAAGACATGTAACCAGTTCTCTTCAGGTCACTTAAATTCAGCTTCAGATGAGATAAAATTGCAAATGCTCTATTGAACTAATGGCATGTAATTGTTTCCTGTCATAATTTCTAATTTGCAGAAAACTGCAAACTGACAAAATTGGAGCCATTCTCTTCCTCCGTGCTGTATATTATTGTGAATTATTAAATGTCTCAAAGCAAAACTGCTCCCCCCCAAGAATTCAGATTTCACAGCTAAAACCAAAACAAATCCTACTCCTAAGCCTCAGATCCCTCAAAATATCACCTCAAGAAAATGACCCCATTTTTGCCAGTTCAGATGGATGTTAAGTACCTTAACTCACTGACATTTTAGACCTCTTCCATTTCCATAATGTTTTGTTAAAATACACATGTCTTGTTGTAGTTTTTGAGCATCACAGTGCCTTGGAAGGACGGATGTTTGCAGTGGATGGTACAGGTGCCCAGCCTCATGGCTAGTGCTTAAAGCAGTTGCTGGGAAAAGGAAGAAACAGACTCAAACTTAGCTTACGAGAGTGCTTTAAAATCCAAGTCATTGCCATTGACTCCCACTCAAAGGGCAACAACTAAAGTTTCAGACCTCTGCATCCACTTCACATGTGTGCTTTTGTGCTTTCTGATGACATTAGAGTTAGAAAAATATGTATTTTTATTTCTCAAATATTTCTATTTCACTAGGATAACTAATGTTCAGAAACATTCTTGATGTCCAAATTTATCTGAATGCTCCTATTCATTTCTGATTCTGAATTTAGCAATGTTAAAAAGGAAAAATAAAGGGGAAATGATTTGGTACAAACATCAGTTTTGAAATGAAAACATTTTCAGCTATGAGGTTCTTCAGTTAGCAAATACTTCAATTGACACTGTTGTCAAACCAAGGACATAAAACTGAGAGTGTGATATGTTATCTTTTGCCAATTACGTAAGTTCATGATGCATAAGTTATTGCAAAAAATAAGGTCATGACTCCTAAACCAGCTCCTTTTGAAGTTGTAGTTCTTTTTAAAACCTCCCGCATATTTGTATATTTTAGCTGGTTAACTCTTAACTGAATTTATGTGTTTATGAAAATGAAATATTATATGACATTAAAGAAAAAAGCAGAACCTTGTACTGTCTACAGGAATACTGACTTGCTGATTTTGATATCAGCTGCTTATAGAGTCTGTTATCTAAAATACAGTTTTTAATTTCTAATCCTTATGAAAAAGCTGTTTGAAAATAAATGTATTTGACTACCAAAAATAAACATTTAAGTTATTATGGAACATTGTTTACCAAGTAGGTAAACTGATTAGGACTCAGCCTCCCCAGTTTTTATCTTACCTTCTGTATTTTCTTCTGTGGCAATCTTATTCTAATCACTGAATTTATCTGATTACCTTCACTTATCTTTCTGGCTGACTATATGTGACTAAATGTGATAAGTCATCATTTGACTAATGCCAGCAAAACTGAGAAGAGTGCCAGAGGAACAAATCACTCCACTCAGAGCTGGAACAGTGAGAGTCTTCTTTATGTCTGAGCCAGAGGTTTTAGAAACTTTAAGAATCTAGCAATTATGATGCTGAAGATTCTTAACGCCTTCAACCTAATGCAGAGAATTTATTAGAGGATTTCGTAACTGTAGGAACTATTTTTCACTTCAATAAAAAAAAAAGTTTGACTTTTAAATAATATCTCTTTTCAAAACCTGATGGAAGCATGACCTGTGGAGAAGATTTGGCAAAACTTCCCCTAGAACAGCTCATATTCCTTGTTCTGCCTCATTCTGGCCAAGGACTGAAAAACGTGTTTTCTGTAGCTTACTGAATGATTTTACCACAAGTCTTTGGGCTTTTCTTTCTGAGTTTTTGGGATCCCTTTAGGAACTTCTGTTGCTCTGCAACTTACCAAGTTTATACAAATAGTTACCTACCCACTGGTCTGGAGAAAGACCAATGCAACAGTCCAGTGGGCAGTCTAAGTTCAAGTCCTTGTTTCAATTAATGTTTAATTATTTATACAAAGTGAAACAGGTCCAACAGGAGAGACTGAGGAAGTTGTTGTTCAGAATACGTGACAATTTGGCGGCCAGAATGCTTGCCTGAGAGGCAGGATATTGAGACATCTTGCAGGACAGAAGCTTGAAATCTGGATTCCCATGTCATCAGTGTCTTGACAACAGGTGGTCATCTGGGAGGGGTGAGAGTTTTCCTGTTCTTCCATGTATTTCAAGTCTCACTGTGGGTATGAGAACCTTTCCTAGGTAAGTGCTTTGTAGGAACTGGTAAGTACCTCCTGAAAGTTCTGGTCTCTACAGAATATAATTTATAGGTGAAAAAATGGAAGCTCAGATGGGGGTATGACTAGTGTTTTCACAACCATGTAGGTCCAAAGTGGTTTGGCCATTGTGATGATGCCTCAAAGCCCTTTAGAAGGAAAGGTCAACAAGCACTGCTGCAGGGCATGAGTCTTGGGAAGTCTGTAGAATGCCAAAGCATATGCCTGCCTAAGTGTCAGACTTGTAAATCAGCTGTTGTTACAAAACTTTAACAACGGAGAAATGATCGCATGCAAATATTGGTTTGGGCATTAGGCTCATTAGTCTTGTTGTTTTGAAACACTTCAGCTGACACTGACATGAAACCAGTGACTTAAAACTAGGAACCTGAAATGTCATCTCTTGCCACTTGCCTCCAATCTACCACGTCTGATGAGGAGAAAAAGAGAGGAAGTGGATGGAGAAATGGTACAGGTCATTTGGATTCTGATAATTAATGTTTCTTAGAAAATAAAAGTTTTGAAACTTTCCTGGAAATGAGATTTTATGATCTGCTACAATGGCCCACAGGGGGGATGCTGCAGCCTACAGATATTGACCATTGTGGTATGACCAGGCAATTCATTTTCATGAGTAATTTCCAGAGCAGCCCTCAACCATGCAGTCATGCATACAGTGAAACAGTGTGACACAGAAGAAAGGCTCAAAGATTATACAGATTTATTAATATTTGGAAAAAAAAAAAAAGATCCTAACATCAGCAGAAAGCAAATTGAGCAACAGAGTGGGGAAGGGCTTGACAACAAAGCATGCTCTAAAAGGATATGATCCAGAGCACGTTCAACTCAATGGAAAGTTTTCCATTGATTTCATAAGATCTTGGATAGATCTCAAGGGATCAGAGGCACTCTGTCATACACCTTTCCCATTCCCTTCTCCATCTGGGTGGAAAATGCAGTATTTTCCATGACTAGCATCTTATTGTGACCTGGGATCACAATCAAAATGCTCACTCTTGGGATATTAGAATCAAGAAACTCTACCTACCACGTTTTCCAAGTGGCTAGACTTTTCCAAGGGCTGAGCAACTTGCAATTTATCTCCAACTGTATTATTATCTTTTTATTGAAATTTTCTTATCTTGTACCTGATTTTAAAACCCATTCTGCTTTCTTCCTTGAAATGTTGAGAATAATGGAACGCTTGCATCTATAATCTTATTTCTCTTAAATCCTTCTCCATAAACACTTTCCTTGTAAAGGTGGTGACCCATCTAGTTGTCTTCTATTTGTGTCTAATGTAAGTAGTTATAGCTGTTACTTTCAAACAGCTACTAAATACTTCAATGGTTCTTAAACCATGCCAAGGCATACTTGCAATAAAAGAAGAATGAACAGCAATGACTGAAAATTATGTTGTAGAACTGGAGTTGATCATTTATCATTTAGAAGAAAAAAAATTCTGTCAAGGTCCCTGTTAAAAGCTGTTTGAGAAAGTGATATACTTTTTGCTAAGTGAGACTACATGGATCATGAATCATGGTCCCAAATGATGTATCCCCAACATCAGCTTGGTTATCTACTTTCAAAATTGTTTCTTCTGTGAAAGAAAAGATTTGCTATCTAATGTAAGTAGCGTTTGACAAAATCATCCTGCTGTGATATCAACTCTTATTTCATCCTACACACTAGAAAACATAATTTATCTTAACACTAGACATTGAGCAAGACTAGCTGTGGTGAAGTAGAACTACTGGGGTTTCTTTTTACTATTGAACTCGGTTGAAAACTGAACTGAAGCCAAACATGGTTTAAGTACTCTGCTGATTATTTTCTTTAACATGGTGTGAAAGACCAAGAGTGCTTTATTGCAATGGGTGGTTAAGTTACTAGCAAGACATGCTGAGATGAGGAGTTGGTGACAACACACAGAAACTGAACTCCATGCTACTCCCCATCACTTTGGAGATACAATAAATTTCCTTACAGAGAAAACCAGAATTTTTCCATAGAGAATGCTTGACACAGAATCCTGCTGCTTGGTGGATTGCAGCTTTGTCACTGATCAGGGGGTCAGTAATGAACACTTCCAGGACCTTCAACACAAACCCTTCAGCTCCCCCAGGATGTACATGATTGAGTGCCTGCTCCTCATCTTTCTCCCCACCAAAAAGCAACAGCATACCGGCTGCATCAGAAAGTCCAAATTCCAGTCCAAATTACCCATCCCCTTCACTAGGACTGAGGGTGCTAGCTTTGGAAGTTTGCTCTGCGTTGCTTCCTTTGAAATCCTGCAGGGTAGCATCGGTGGGGACAGTTGTCCTTTATCAGGCCTAAAAATCATAGAATCACCAAGGTTGGAAAAGACCTCCAAGATCATCTAGTCCAACCATCCACCTACCACCAATATTTCCCCACTAAACTATGTCCTTTAGTGCAACATCTAAATGTTTCTTGAATACCTCCAGGGACGGTGACTTTGCCACCTCCCTGGGCAGCCTGTTCCAGTGCCTGACCACTCTTTTGGAGAAGTTTCTCCTATGCCCAACCTGAATCTCCTCTAACACAACTCGAGTCCATTCCCTCTAATCCTATCTAGTTCTGAGGAAAAGGTTGACACTCACCTGGCCACAACCTCCTTTCAGGTAGTTGCAGAGAGCAATAAGGTCTCCCCTGAACCTACTCTTCTCCAGACTAGACAATCCCAGTTCCTTCAGCCACTCCTCTTACGACCCTCGTCAGATTTGTTGCCCTTCTCTGGGCACGCTCCAGGGCCTTGATGTTGTGAGGGAATCCAAAACTGAACATAGTACTCAAAGTGTGGCCTCACCAGTGCTGAGTACAGAGGGGAAAATGAGCAGACTAATAAAAGGCATTTGCATCTCCTTCTATACCCAAGGAAGTACACAACAAGCCTTACACCAGAGTAGGAAAAAATGCAGTAAAATTGGAACAAAAGAATGGAAATGAATTAAAAAAGCAGTTCTCTACTATTCACAGAATGGATGAAGTTGGAAGGGTCCTCAGGTCCATCTGGTCTAATCAGGCAGGGCTACCTGGAGCAAATTACCCAGGACCATTATATTGCTGTGTATTTTACTGCCGTGTTTTACTGCACACTGGACATTGAACGTCAATTCCAGTTTAAAGCCTGTTTGGAGTTTTCAATTTGACTTCTGACCCAGACCTCACTGAGGACAATGGGAGGTCTTCTGGGCTTGATAAGCTGCATTAAAGGCTCTTTCCTCAAGGACAGGTCAACACATAGTCATTACCAGGTTGTAAAAGAGAATTGAGCTTACCTAAGGACTTGTTTACTCAGAGTCATTCTTCACTATCAGCTTGATCTTGTGGGGAACCTGCAGTTTTCCTTATTTGGTTTGATCTCAGGATTTATTTTAGTGAATAAAAAGGTGTGACAGAGCGATACTTGCAAATCCCATTGCATTCACTCTGTCTGAATCACATATACTTAGTTTATTTACCAGGAAGACACGATATTATGGTGTGAGCAATGAAGGTGGGGATAGGCTTTATTTGTAGAAGGTATCTTAAAATTTTGGTATTGTTGTTGCAAATAATCTCAACATGGAAAATTCTGATTCAGAAATGGGGATACAGAAATGAAAATCAGTTTTCTGGGCAGAATCAATCACTTAATCTGTGCTGTGTAACAGCAAGCACAGAAGCATCCTGAGCTTGGTTATATATGAAAGTGAAGATGATGATGAAGATTATACTGTGTTTCTGTGTTGACTTGCTCGAAAGGTTGAAAGAAAAAGAGGCTGCTTTTCTGTGCCTGCCCAGTGAAGAAGAGGAACATCAATCCTGCTTTCAAACATGAGTCTCAGGACGTACCCAGACACATGCTACACTTGGCTACACAACTGTTCATTTCTCCTTTGTCCACTTTCAGCAAAAGGTTCATCAAAACTGTGGAGAAGTTTGATACTCCTGGCGACGAGTTCAGTGCTCCTTTTAGAGCTGAATCACGTGAATTGGAAACTGAAAGGGGACAGAGAGCATGGGATGGAATGGGCATTATTTTTAGCACAGGGGCATTCTTCATAGCCCTGGCATCACTGGCAACCTGTGGGGTGGGATCTCTGTCTGAGACACTGTTCATGGATTAATGTGTGGAAGAGAGCAGCAGGCTCCCATACAGTCATATTGCTGACACCTGTTTCCATGTTCACTTTATGATACTTGTGCACTAATATTTCAGACTTGTTATTTTTCCCCTTGGTCTTTTAGGGGGTGACAGAGAGAAGTGGTGACCTCCTCTGTGTGGTTTGCCTTTGTGTTTGTTTCTATTGACCATCTGACTGGCCTCATTGTCTTCCTGTTCTTTTCAGAGCACTGCTGATGATATACTGCACTTTGTGGGAATCCAACCTACAGGGACAGCTTTACAAGCCACCGCAGGCTTCAGGCATCTATTTTTATCAAACTGAACAATTGTTGCTTAGAAAAAATGAGACCCCTACTTCCCGGGCCACGTGTGGCTGACCTCAGTTAGTCCGAACTCCTTTGACCTCAGTGCAGCTTAAGCGATGTGACAGCCCCTTTAATTCCCATCTTTGAGAGGCTCATGTGATAATCATGCACTTGCTCTGTCAGAGAAGCCAGCAAAGACGATTCTGTCTGTACTTGCTGTCTGCAGTAAACCTTTTCTTGCCTTCTCTCGTCCACCAGATTCCTTTCATTTTGTTGGTTCTATTCAGGAACAAAGAGGACTTTGTTGAATTGCCTTTGTGGTTTATTTTCCTGAGCCTTGAAAGATAGCAGACTGTTGCCACAGTTTTATCCAACCCTTTATCACATGCACAATACTCTGAATGCTTGAAGGAGGCTAGTGTGTGTCTGCCTAACTCTGCTTTTCTTTTCAGGTTGGAATCCAGTACTGACTTCAGGATGCCAAGTTAGAAATAATTCCTGGAGTGAAAACTCAGGGAGGAGTCGGTCCACACAGCTGCCATAAAGGTTCCAGTCAGAGGAGCTACACTCAATAGATTTCGTACTGTTTTTCACATTCTGTGATCTTACTGAGTCCCAACATCTACATGGATATGTTCACTTACAGATGTACAGCACATTCTTGTAAAAAAAATTATAGGTGCATGTTCAAAAAGATGCACTAACTGTACACACCAGCAGCTAACACTGTAAAAGTATTAGGACATAATGAACTGCTACAACCTTCTCTTTGCAGAAAGCCAGTGGCAGAGCAGTTAGATGAAGGGCTCTAGTTTATAGGCTTTACCATAAAAGACTTTTCCAAATCTCAGCACAAGTCAGTAGCATGGTAGAGACTAAAAAGAGCAGCTGAGTCAAATCAGAAGCTGAGGGTGCTTCATTCCTGGAAGCATTCAGGGCTGGGCTGGCTGGGGCCCAGAGCAGCCTGATCTGATGGGGGGCAACCAGCCCATGGTAGGGGGTTGAAGCTGGATGATCTATAAGATCCTTCCAACTTAGCCCATTCTGTGATTTTATGAAGTACTTTGGCCTAACGACTACCTCCATGACCCACCACTCTACCTGTTTCCAGCACAAAGCTCCTAACACATTTCTCGTAGTTAATGCATCAGAATATAATTTTGAGTGAGGGAAAATGTGCTGTTACTCAAGGCTGCACTTGAGTGATAGCTTTATCTATGTTGTCTCTGTTGCCAGAAGGGCAGAACGTGGTCCTGTAGAGTCTCTGTACAAGGTAATAACAGAGAGTTGCTTCATCAGAGCTCTTCCCATGAGGGACGAGGTCTAAGATCTTTGTTTTTAGTGGAACAGACCAACATCTCCGAAGGCGTAGTAGGCGTCATAATACAGTGCTTCTGAGCTCTGAACGCAAAAGGTCAGGCAGTGTTTAATCCTGGGGGTGACCTCAAGGATCTCAAGGGAATTTCATCAAGGATATAGTTAGTTTGTATGTTGCAATGCTCTGTAAGAAATGAGCCTGGCATTTCAGAGATAAAATTTGAAGGCAGCACCATTCCAGTCACCCAGCATGTTTTGTAAATGGGATTTCTGTGACTCTTCAGTGCTAAAACTGTCTGATGTTCAAAACTGAAACTTTCAGCCCTTATTCAGGCAAAGCTCACGCAAAAAAACAAGTAGGAATACTGCCTAGAGCAGAGTGAAATAAAAGCTGGAGGATCTGGTGCCGTGCTATTTGGCTCACGCTGCAAAATTTCAGTAAATTTGTCACTAGCAGGCAAAGTGAGCGGTTTTGACAGCTATTGTTATATTAAATTAAAATGACAAACAAATGCATTGATTTTTAAAACCTTTGAAAGTGTGATAAGCACAATCCTAATGAGAAATATGTTTCTTTCTATTTGACAGAACACTCACAGTTTTTCTTGTGCATACTCTAGGTGCACACACACAAAAATAAAAGACCTGGTTATTTGAGGCAAAATTCCTGAAATATTGTTCTCTAAATCTCTAAGCTTCCCCTTATTACTTTTTATTCCCTGAAGTATTTGATTATTTTATTGCCCACAAAAACTGTAACAGTAATAAAAAAATAAAATTGTCAGTGCAAACACGGAATACTTGGTGTCTTTTATGAATTCAAGTATGAATTCAAATTCAGGTGTTCTTTTCAACATTAAAAATCTTGTCCAATAGGTAAATTGTGCTTATAGTATGAGGTTTTGAATTGCTTTTATATCCCTTATGCTGTTATAATCCTTGAGTTGTTCAACTCTGATTTTATCCACCTTGGTTCCTTTTGAACTTTGAAGCATACAGTAACTTGGACAATCATAGAAAATTGTACATTCACAGCCACAAAAGAGTTGCAGCGGGCTCTTTGGAGAACAGTATGTTTGGAAAGAAGTGAGGATGTTATGGATGCTGCCATAAATAGCAACGATAACAAGATAATATTGCTTATCCACAAGTAACACTTGCAAGTGAATGCATTTTGACACAGCTGTTAGGAATTCAATCACTTCTAACAAGATGTTTAGCCCAGGATGTTGGCATTTCACATGAGTGTTGATTTCCCTGAATGCTATTGAGTGGCTTCTGTCTGCTGTATTTCTCATCTTGCATCTCTCTCTATCTAGTCTAATAGCTCTTTTAAATGTGATGAATTGCACTGAGTCTGTGCAGGTTTATTCTTTTATGCCAGTTTCCACACACAAACTCATATATTTCATCAATTGCTTTACTTTTCACGTGTCATCAAAATGGAGCCTGGATATTATTGCTACTCATTTAAGTGTACGTGTGCATCTACCCCACCACTAGGTGGGCACACAAACATGGATGGTCCTTACAATTAGCTGATATAGTCACCAAGCCACTCTCAGTGATATTTGAAAAGTCATGGCAATCAGGTAAAGTCCCTGGTAACTGGAAAAAAGGTAACATCACTTCTATTTTTAAAAAGTGTACAGAGGATGACCCCAGGAACCACCAACCTGTCAGTCTTACCTCTGTGCCAGGGAATATCATGGAACAGATTCTACTGGAAGCTATGCTAAGGCAGGGAGATGATATGGGAGAACCAGCATGGCTTCACCAGCAACAAATCCTGCTTGACCAAACTAGTAGCCTTCTACAGTGGTGTCACTGCGTCAACTGACAAGAGAAGAGCCACTGATGTCATCTATCTTGACTTCATTGAAGCCTTTGACATGGTACCCCACAACATCCTTCTCTCCAAATTGGAGAAATGTGGATTTGATGGGTGAAATGTTTGTTTTGCACGGTTGAGTCCAGAGAGCGGTGGTCAATGGCTCAATGTCTGGATGGAGATCATTGACAAGTGGTATCTCCCAGGGGTCAGTGCTGGGGCTGATGCTCTTTAATATCTTCATC